>JANRGW010039897.1:43293-54308 GCA_024733675.1 Psilopsiagon aymara
AGGATCACCTCCCTCAACCTGCTGGTCACGCTCCTTTTGATGCAGCCCAGGATACAGTTGGCTTTCTGGGCTGCAAGTGCACACTGCTGGCTCATGGTCATTTTTTCATCAACCAACACCCCCAAGTCCTTCTCCACAGGACTGCTCTGAATTTCTTCTCTGCCCAACCTGTAGCTGTGCCTGGGATTGCTCCCACCCAAGTGTAGGACCTTGCACTTGGCATGGTTATTTTAGACCTCTCTATGGACAGCAACAAGGTCTTACTTTCTTCTTGCCTATTTTTAAATAAACTGAAGGATCTCTTACGACTTTTTGGTAAAAATCTTATGGCTTAAGCAGTATTTAACATTCATTTTTAGTTAATATTTGCTCAGGAAAGAAATGCTAACACAACCTTTGAACTACAGAAGTTTAGTTGCCACTGTCTCAGTTTGCCTGGCACCTTTCCACTCACCTATGCTGTGCAGGTGAGGCAGGTAGACTGATGTCCTTACGGGTCTAAAAGCATAGGATAGGGGACTGCTGTGATTCATACAGTTAAAAAAAAAAAGGGACTAATGGTGTTTATAGTTACAGCCTGTTTTCAGCTCCAGCTGTCTCAAAGCAGAGTGACATAAAACATGTAAGTTGGTTGTATTTCACAAGAGGATATCCATATGCTTTTGTATCACGTTAAAGAGTCAAAATATGTTTTCATCCAGACCGTGCATGCCAGGAAAGGGTCAGAACAGCATTTTCAGCGTTGAGCACATGGTGCCCGTCACCAGGCTAACTCCACCATGAGCATCTCTAACTGAGCTATCAATTCAGATAACCTTCCCTCTACATCAAAGTGATGAAATTAAAAGCAGAAAATTTAACAGAATTTATGTATGCTTATACATGTACACACATAAAACAGTACCACTTAATCCGAATTGAAATACATTTAAAAATGTAACCCAAACTTTACATCAATCTTAACACACATCATCTTCTCTAGTCAAGAGAACTTTAGAAAAGGATTTCTAATTGCTCCAGAAATTCAACTAAACATAGTTAGTAAGATCAAGAGAAGAATTAGTAGCTCGCTTGTCTCTTTATAGTGGTCTATATACATTCAAGGAAAGATTTATTGCATTATGGGTTTAAAGTTACATTGAAGCAGCTTGGAAACAGCTTTCAGTATCACCAAATGTCCAATGGCTCCATTAAATGAATGGGACACCAAGATGCTCAGTTCTTCACATAGGCAGGAAAAATTGTGACTAGAAGTGGACTAACTTTAGGTATCTTTTTACATGAAAGGTTTCAACTGTTTCATCCTGGGCTTGAAGTAGCTGAACATTTATAGCTCACTTACTGCCTCAAGGCGAAGTTGTAGTGAGGAGAGGTTGGAGTCCCTTCAACTTTGACATAGGAAATCATTACATCCACAGTCCAGGAATTTAATAAACAGGAATTTTATAAAGAAGACTGCCTGAAACAACTAATCAATATATCAGGGGAACTCTGGTCTAGGCTTAACAGCAGCAGTCAAAAATATAACTCTGCAACAATTATGTAGAAATCAGAAAACAAAACAAATTTTCCTGCCAGCCATTTCTTTAAAAATTAGACTTTGATATAACTGATGCAATGAGGACTCCAAAAGATAAAAACTTCAGCCCTGTACACTTTGATCACAGAGTGTCCCATTTCTAGATGACATTTCCAAGTCAGAAAGTCTTAGGACACGGGGATGAGTGCACCAGGGATCATGTATTCTTCCCCGAATTCTATAATGCAAAACTAAGTGTTCAAATCTGATGATAACTCTTACTTTGATAACTCTTACTTTTCATTTTCAGTTGAGGGGGGATTATTTTTGAATTAAAACGTCCTTCCCTGAGCTGAATAGGTAGGTACTTGCCCACTGATAAACCCTGACAGACAGCTTATTCTTAGGAGACAAACTTGAAAAAATGACCAGTATGGTTACATTAATGCAAATACTGAGCTCAACCATAACTCTTAACATTTGCCTTTCTCTGAGCTACTGTAAATCTCTATAGAGATATAGTGATGCATATCTCCATACCCAGGCTACCAGTTGGTATAATTTGGCATAACACTGTGGCAATCCTCAGGGGTCAGTGTTAGTTCCTGCACCGCTTAACAACTTCGTGGTGACACAGATAGTAGGATTGAGTGCACTTACCGCAAGTTTGCTGATGAAACCAAGCTGTGTTGTAACAGTGATGTGCTGGAGGGAAGGGATGCCAGCCAGAGGGACCTTCAGAAGATCAAGAGGTGGGCCAATGCAACCTCATGAAGGTCAAAAAAGCTGAGTACAAGGTCCTGCACTTGGATCAGGCAATCCCAGATGCAAATACAGGCTGGGCAATGAATGGATTGGGAGCAGCCCTGAACAGAATGATGGGTTGGTTGATGAGAAAGAAGCTCAACATGACCTGACAGCGTGTGCTTGCAGCCCAGAAAGCCAGCCATATCTCTCAGGCTTTGGTAAAAAGAAGTGTGAACCATACTGCCTCATCTTGAATTATTTCTTTATCTCAAGTACTGTTATTCCTAATCTTTTGGTCTACTAAAGACTAGACTGCCATTTTTCCTAATGTTCATACAAGTCTAACCACAGTGATACATCATCTGTTTGCCGTGTACTGGAAACATTTCCATTTCTTGTTTTGGTTGGTCTTACCCATGAAAAAAAAGGGGGTGCTTGGCTCACTCTTGTTGCAATAAGATTTTTTGCATATATATATGTATGTATGTTCTTACACATAAAGTAAATGTTTGGATGGCATGTAATTTAGATTTTATTTCATGTCCACATTTATTTCAAGTCCATGTGTAACTTGAGGATTTCAAACTGAAATTTTCTGATTGATTGTGCAGGGCTTAAGAGCCTTCCCACCTACTCGCAGCTTCTGTTTCCTGTGCTCAGGCCACCGAACGCTGGCACACCTATGACCTTGTCAGCTTTCTTTGGCACTGGATTTGCCAGCCACTAACAAAACCGTAGAAAAAAATAAACTTGTTTCATTTACATCTCATCTGTTTTCAAGCTTGTTTTAACGTGTTTTAAATAGCTGTGCTGCTTCTTTGCAATAGTTTTTCCATATGAATCAGTAGGGTTTTTAAGCTGTTAGGGTGCATGCTTCCTCCAGGCTTCAAGTTGATCAGCAACAGTTTCAGGCTATTAAGTGTTTGCTTGTGTAGCAGTAATTACAGCACTTCTCACAATATCCAACAGAGCTCTTCAACCCTAATGCACTCCTAGTACTCAGGGGCGCTTTGTTAACATCACTGCTGTAAGCTTGATGTCACCAAACCAGCACGCCAACACAAAACCAATAGTTTCACATTTCTTTAATTGTCCCAGGGCCCTAAAAGCCTCTTTGCTAGTCTCAGTTAGAATCTATAATTCTTCTGTTTGCTTTTATTTTTTATGTCTCCTACATATCCCATGTACTTTTAGGAAAGCTTTCATTTATTAAAAATAGTAAAGAAAGAACAGTTTTATTGCTAGTTGTTCCACTTTCCCCCCCAAAAGAAGTTCTCTTTCCCCACATTGTGTTGCAAGAGATCAGGCATATCCAGCACCACCAAGAACAGTGTGGGTCAGCTTCAAAGCAGAATCCTGTTGACATACTAATTCCCTATCACCTTGGAGATTTCATGTGCCAATTTCTTCAATAATTAGGCTCTGCTAGCAGAGAGGTGAAATTATTATTTTAATATTAGCCTTCCTTTTATCTTTGAAAAAAAGCATTTGTTTTGGCACTGTCAAGACAAACCTTAATAAACTGACTGGCAAACAGTATGTTTAGCAATGAAAATGATACCCGGGCAGGGATTATAATGTAAGTAATAAGAGGGAATAGAGAGATTTAGGAAAGGATGCGATTTATAATGACTTTAAGAAAGATAAGCTTCTACATCTGTGATTGCTTGATTCTTTCATATTTTAATTGATTATCAGAGCTAACAGGTTTATTTTTTCATGTGAATAAAAGCTGTTTTACTTTAGCCTTCATTTGTATTTATTTTACAGCCTATATTAGGATGGATTTTTTTCCTTAGATTTTGGCTCCACCATGTTGTACTCATTCCATAGGCTTAGAAACCTAAATTAGCTTGTGCTGGGGGAGGGCACAGAGAAAGCCCCTGTGGTTACACCTGTTACTCTGCACAGTAGTGGAGGGGGTTTGGGGGATTTTGCAACAAAACCAGTGTCAGTCGACGCTGACTCACCCTCCTTTTCTTTACTCTCTGCTGACAGGTCCCCCAACAATCACTACTCTCTCTTTCAAGCTGGTTTTCAGCCATGTTGACAAATTCACTGAATACACCAACACAAAACCGCCCTGCAACTCAGGGAGGCACCTGAAGCTGTCCAACATACACTTTTTGCACCTTGCTGGAGGTAGTAGGTCCCAAGATGGTAACTTACTCTCCACATCTTCTGCTGAAATGAGGTAGGGTTGGTTGTGACTTATTTCTCTATACACTAATAATTCTCTCACCAACTCAAAATTCAGGAAAGATGCTAGGTGCTGGTAAAAATGGACAGAAATGCACACTGCTGCTCAGGTTGGGCTGCTCTTGTACAAACCCAATCTGAATTTTGTACCCACATTTATGAGAAAAGGGCAATTTGGAAAAATTTTCATAAGAAATATATATTTATCAAATATATTTATAAAATATGCTGTTTATAATTATTTACGAACAGGGTGCAGGACTGAGGAGGGGAGAGCACTGAGCTGTACTTGCTCCCCTTAGCAACTTGCATAGGGTGGCCAGAAGTGTCTGTGTCAGAGCCATACATTTACAACATAGTCATACGCACCAGAGGAAGACATCTGCGCCTCCTTTTTATGCAGCACAGATGAGGTCCCCAGCAATATCTAAGGTGACTAACACATGCCTTCCGAATTGCACCCCAAAAGCACTGTTTTCTCTCCACTAAGTTAGCTTAGGTACCATTTGTAGGTATCTAGTGTTAGGCAAGATGAATGCCATGTTATACTTTGAAATCAATTAAAAAGCTTAGGAATTCACAATTTTTTAATTAAATAATCTAACTGCAGTTTAGAATTAAGGACTTGTTTCCCAGCTTCACATTTCTCTGAGCTGCCATTACCCCACAAAACAAAGCAATGATGAAGAGCAGCTACTGGATATGTCCAGAGGGCTGCTCAGCTCCAGCCTCTGCCTGGCAGATCGGCAGCATCAATATTAGGCACCTGTTTCTGAGGCTTACAAGAAAAAATTTAGCTTTTGTACACTCCCCTAGCTTCATTCAGCATTTGGGAATGGAGATGATAAATCAGTATGGTTGCTTTTGGGCTTGATCTTCAAGGTCTTTTCCAACCTAAATGACTCTATGATTCTACATAGCTTTCGGGTTCCTGAAGATGCTGGTCAGGATGTGATAAAACAAGTCTGGGGCAACCCTGGGCAGGGCGAAGAAGCAAGCAAAAGCTAAGTGGCTTTAAAGAAAAAATACTAAAAGAAGTCATTTACCTGTTTTCTGCTACCCAGCTAAAAAAAAAATAAAAAAATAAAAAAATAAATCCAAACCCAAACAAACCTCCACCAAACCTGTCAGCAATGGCTTTTAAATCTAAACAGCTCTGACATTTTGAAGACCTGACATCTAAGAACTGTAATCTCCTTTTTCAAAAATGCAATTATCCATAGGACTGCATTTCATGAAAATCAAGTCATTTTAAGTTCTTCCTGTGCATTTCCTCCTTGGCTTTTCCAACCAATAACTTTCTTACTTTCTTAAGAGGTTTCAGAAACTTTTCATTACAGTTTCTCACAGAAAGCCCTACAAGCCAAGAGCTTTAGGAAAAAGCTACTTCACTGGATTCAAGTAGCTATATGAGAATGGACTCGTCTGGGGAGGGAAGGGAATAATCAAAGTCTACACATAGATGCTAAGCTTTTTCTAAGCAGTGAGCAATGCAAATATCTTAAATGAACAAGTAAATCAATGAAGTGTAGGTTTAGGTCAGGAAAGTTCCAATTCTCATGGTGGAAACAAGACAGCCCACCATATCTAAACCTCCAGATTATTTCAGTGACATCTGTACATGTAGAATAGCCTTTATATTTGTCAACATTTAACAGAATCGTTAAATATGATCTTAAAATTCGGGACTAAATGACTGCTTACTTTTCTCTCTCCACAAACCTTACAACTCTGATTATACAATTTCAAAGGAAAGCAAGCAAATCTTCACTTTTAAAGTCTGCATTTGAATATTATTTGCATTCATGCAAAACATTTGCTCTTGTTAGACCTGTTGGGGAAGAAAAAGATCAGCCTTTTTTAACAGGACACTACAGTGTCCTGTTTGAGGGAGTAAATACCAAATAAAAATGAAGACTATCCCTTAAAATGCAGCTCAGAGTGAAATCTGTCCTTATGAAGATTAGTAAGGATTTTGTATGTTTCACTTGTATGGAACACCTGCAGAGTGCCTTGCTTCTGGCTCAGGGAAGACCTCTATCTGTATTTTTAGCTTCTTCTAGTGCCAGTTTTACCTTTCAACACTTGATGGAGCAGTTTCCTTGGATTTCCATTTTGCTGCATCCCACTCTAGACTAATCCACAGTACCTCACATCCACCGGGAGTGTGTCCTACTTGCTTGTTCCCTTGGTGCTGCTAAAAAAACAAGCCCATATTGTGAGCCTTCTAGAAAAGCATCCTACTGAGTGTAACCTTACGCAAAAGGGAAAGTCAGGAGTTTAACATTCAATTTGTTACATTCATAAAACTTTTTCTTTTTTTTTTTTTTTAAGAAAATTATGAATTCCTCCTTCCAATATATTCTGATCTGGGGGAAAAAATACAGTAAGCAGGGACTGCAGAAGAAGCCTCACAGGTCTGTTCTGGGTTGTCTTCCACAAAACAAATCAGATGACAGGCAGGCAATGCCGGGTACAGCCAGTATCTGCTGACAGACTGAAGTTTGCTCTTCCCACAGTATATCAACAGAGTTCAGCATGGGTTTCCCTACGCATATTAACACTGACAGAGGTCTGGTTCTCTCTCTCTTCCAGCCAACTTTATAGGAAAAAAAGGAAAAAGCAAATTCACAGCTACAGAAATGGGCCAAACTAACTGATTGCATCTCAGCAGTGGGAGACATCACATTTCTTATGAAATAAAGTCTTCTTTTTATTAAAGACATACCATCACCAGCTAATACAGAAATAAGGACACGGGATGTTGTTCCGAAGGCTTGGAAAAAAAAAACCAATACAAACCCAAATCCTCTGTAATCAATATACTGGCAAATTGCAACTTTAGCAGCAGCAGTTTGGTATCTGGCTTACTTCTTAATCCTTTAATCTTGTCAGCTACAACCAAGTCCATACTGCCAACAAATGCTATGCCATAAAAGGTGGGTATTCTCACATACTTTCCTATGGTTTGCATGATTAGAGCTTTAATCTACTCGTCACAAACTTCCTGAATGGTAATGGGATTTGGGCAAACACTCAAGATTTCATGACACTTGTGAACACTTTCTCAGTCTTTGGCTGAGAAACATCCCTTAAGCATTTCAAGAATAAAAGTTCCTTTTTGCCCCTTTCTCTTTGTAAGTTTTACCATTTGTTCTTTGTAAAAAGGATTCATATTCCATATTTTTAATATAAGGATTTGTTCAGCCTCATATTAACTGCTAATACTGCTGATGCCATGGGTGACCCACAGATTGCAATTGAGCAGTCCAAGAACTGGAAAGACCCACATACAAGACTGCTGACTGCTTGCCTGGATCTGTATTTAAGAAAGCTCCTATAAGTTTCATGTAGTCTTGTGCTGCAAGGTATCTATTACATATTTTGGTTAAGAGAAAGACATCCTAGGAACAGGTTACTGTCAGTTCACAGCCCAGGAGTTAGGCCAAAACTTCTTATATTTCCACTGGAGTTGACATTCAAAAGGAAAACAGAGTCAGGGACAAAACAAAACATACAAACCACAAGACCTCTGTTTTGATACGTTGCAATTCCAAAGGACAAACAAAAATGTACATGTGCAAGAGCAGCAGAGAAGAAAAGATAAAGAAGCAGCCCTAACATGGATGCAGAGTTGTGAAAATAAAAGTCAGAGAGACTTCCTCCTATCACCAGGCACCTTAGGCCAATTCCCTGACCAGCATAAATCACAGTCACTTTGCTGAAGTTTCCTCTATTTATAACAGATCAGATCCTGGCACTGCAGTCCTGCAGAAGTTAAGAGCTGTTTTGTACGTGTGTTGTTCCTACCAAGTTTGTGGCCAAGTATGATATAGAGGCAAACCTCACATACTATCACAGTGTCAAAAATCATTCCCACTTCTTCCTAATTCTCTAGTAAACTGGTAAACTGTCCAATCTAGTCTGAAGAAAACTTATCACTTCTTTCTTTGCCTATTTCTCATACAGCCCTGGTACTGTAGGCTTGCAAAGGACACATTCTAAACAATTTTCTCTGTCTGAATGTAAGTTAGAAATTACTCTCACACAGGAAAACAGATGAGTCTCTTTTTCATCTGAAACATGAAAGAGAAGAATTTGCCACACCATCACTCCAGGGCTTGGTTTGGCACAGTATGATCTGCCCCACTTCTATTAAGCTGGAGAGCACTCCATAAACTTTCTTAGCTCATTAGCTTTGTTACTCAGTTTAAAAAAAGAGAAACTAACCCCCTAATCGCAATCCACCCTGTTGGAACAAAGACCAGAGAAGATTAGAACAAAATAAATCAAGTTTCTTCCCCACCACTCTCCAAACCTCATCAGGACAGCAGCAAACTCAGACCGTTGAAACTACTCAGTTTGAAAGGTTGCAGTGAAACTAAAAGCCAGGAGTGTGATTTGGAAGTGCGCACTGTCCCACCCTGCAGCAGGAGGGCAGCAATGCACAGGCTACCCAAAGACCATACATCTGACCATCCTATAATTCCTGCTGTCATAACCCAAACCAAACTGTTCCCAACTTTATATCCTAATTTTTTAAAATATTCCTCTTGTGATTTTAATGGGTTTCCCTTTTCCAAGCAGAAACTACTCTCAAGCTCATTCCTTAGCAGACTATCTGAAAGGAGCTGCTGTCCTTCAGGAACGTAGTGGAAAATAAGAAAACACAACAAAAGTTATATCTGGGAACTTCACATGTGATGACCTGAAACTTTGTTATGGGAAGTATTCTGCTTCTGTCCAGCGAAAAACTGGGCAGAGCTGATATTTTTTTTCCCCAGAAATGAAGTCCTACATTGCTATGTGACAAACGTAAATAATGACTCATTAAATGATCCTATGAAGAAAATCTGAAGGCTTGCTCCTCTCAAAGGTATTTGCACTGGGAAATTTGATAATGTCACCAACCGCAGCAAGCAAGCATTACTTGAAGATTTTCCCTCTTCTTTCAGCCAGCCAGTATCACGCCAAAACCACTGCTCTACATGGTCGTGCAGTCACATTCACAAAGCAGCTTTGTTTTTTCATTCTCAAGTGAATAATGATGCAGAAAGAGTTATACATCAAAAAGGCTGTGTGAAGAATTAGAAAGAAGCACTGCCACAGGTGGTTTCCTCTGTGCCAAGCACACTGTGCTTAAGAGAACAACTCTGTCACTGGAAGGCCTGAATGTACTTGAGTTTGACTTAATACTCAAAACCAACTCCCTTAAAACCCATTCCCATAATATTTACAACCCTTATACCAAACTGAAAACTTGTGCAAGACTCAAAGACAAGAGGCAGATTCATTTAATAAAAAGTAGAAAAGAACAATACAGAAAGTGTTACTGAAATTCCATGTGGAATGTCTGATACTAGACAGCAAGCCCACCATGGAGCAGGGACTTGAAGCCAACTCCAAAGCATATTTATAATTAAATAAGTCATTCCTCCCCTCCATTTCACAGCAGTTAAAGCATCAGCACAGGCAGAGGCAGCTACTCCTAAATTACCTCATCCATAGTAAGCGGTTTTCATTGTGGGTTTGGTGGGGAAGAGGGGAAGGTAGGTGGCCTTCCATTTGCCATCACCACTCAGGCACTGCCAGTTCTCTGCAATAGTAGTATTCTTCGCAACCTCTTTAGCACCTCCAGGAATGATGCCCTGAGCTTTGATAAGAGACTAGAGTAGCAAGAAGTCATATATTAGAACTTACCTAGGTTTCAATTTATTAAAAAAAAATTCAACCCTTTTATGCAGTTCTGCAGCAAAAATTTATACCATATTCAGACCTGGAACTTTCGTCATTTAAGAAAAGAAAAAAAGTAGATGTAGCAGCCCCCAGTAATGAGGGTGTTTGGATTTGCAGCTTGACTCCCTGATTTTGTGAGATTTACATACTTGCAAATCCATTTTCATTCCACTATAATGGCATATAATTAAACAAGATACTATCTACAGTGATTTTTCCTTCACATTGAAGTTTTATAGCTACATTCCATTTCCTTTTAAATGGTGATATCCTTCTTACAAAGCATATTTTGTATTCATATGCTTTAAGGTTCCAAAACTTTCTGAAAGACTGCAGTTCCTATGCACAAAAGTGATCTTGGACTAGAACTCTTTATTTTCTTTCTAGCACCAAATTGCTTGACATCATGAAGTTCAACAAAGCCCAGAACAAGGTCCTGCACCCAGGTCAGGGCAACCCCAAGCACAAATGCAGGCTGGGCAGAGAGTGGATTGAGAGCAGCCCTGAGGAGAAAGACCTGGGGATGCTGGATGCTAAGAAGCTCAACATGAGCTGGCAGTGTGCACCTGCAGCCCAGAAAGCCAACCATATGCTGGGCTGCATCAAAAGGAATATGAACACTCCCAGGCATAGCTACAGTTTGGGCAGAGAAGAAATTTGGGGCAGCCCTGCAGAGAAAGACTTGGGGGTGTTGGTTGATGAGAAAATGAACATGAGCCGTCAGCGTGTGCTCGCATCTCAGAAAGCCAACCATATCCTGGGCTGCATCAAAAGGAGCGTGACCAGCAGGTCGAGGGAGGTGATCCTGCCCCTC
>JANRGW010039898.1:0-73923 GCA_024733675.1 Psilopsiagon aymara
GGGAGGGACTCTTCATTAGGGACTGTAGTGATAGGACAAGGGGTGATGGGTTCAATCTTAAACAGGGGAAGTTTAGATTGGATATGAGGAAGAAATTCTTCACTGTGAGGGTGGTGAGGCACTGGAATGTGTTGCCCAGGGAAGTTATGAATGCTCCATCCCTTGCAGTGTTCAAGGCCGGATTGGACGGAGCCTTGGGTGGCATGGTTCAGTGTGAGGTGTCCCTGCCCACGGCAGGGGGGATGAAACTAGATGATCTTAAGGTCCTTTCCAACCCAAACTGTTCTATGATTCTATGATTTTATGAAAACAGAAAAGGTTTCCTGAATAAAACTCTGAGGACGTTTATTTATTTGAGCTACACTTCTCCAGTATCTCTGTGTATTTCCCTCCTTGGAAAAATGAGGTTTCATGAACAAACTCCTAAGCACGTGTAGCTGGACTGGAACTTTTCCTTGTGTTGGTTGTAGAAAGAATATGAATAACAGAAGTTCTGTTTCTTTTCTTTACAAAAAGAAACAAGAGGCTTCGGGACAAAAAATATGTGAACACCTTGCTGCACTGGCCTTAGATTTTATCTGAAAGACAGGGTCAAGTAACCAGATCTTATTTATAAGGTGCAAATTTCAGCTGATAAGACATGTGGCTTTGCAGATTTTTCCCCTTTTTAGTTGTGTAGCTGGAAGAATATTTTGCCTGTGCATTAAGCTAAGTAAAGCCAGTTCTGCTGGTCTTCTTCTTCCAGCGGTGTTCCATACGAATTACATGAATGAAGCAAAACCAAATAAATAACCACTTTTCTCCTACACTAATTAGAGACCAGCTAGCTTGACAATTTATAAAATATTTGGCTACAGCTTCGTGACACATTTTTATAAATCAAAACCAGATGACTGCTTTATAAAGGTATTGATGTTTGGCAAAAAAACCTAGGAAATGCCAGCTACAGAAAAAAAAGGATTAAGTGATCCACTCAGCAGCAGTAAAAGTTCCCATTACCCATAAGCATGCACTCTGAACATGGGGCAGCCCCCTTAATTACTCTTTTTTTTCCCAAATGGCCTTTCTTTTTTCTTTTGATCCAAGAACAATGTTTGTCTCCTGAAAGTGGGGGTACAGAGGGAAAGATTAAGGCATCTTTTTATGTGACAGACTGAATTACATTAAAAGAAGCAGATCCAGTAGTTTCTCAGAGGGCTTAGGCCTGCCAGATACCAAGCGATCTGGCCAAGCACTTAAACGCATACTTAACTTTTATGTATGCAAGTTGAAAATTAATTACCGGCTGAAGTGCTTTTCTGGATCAAGGCCAATACTTTGCAGGATCAAGGCTGTGGCTTTTATAAATCTCCGGCAGTTTGGGAGAGCACAGAGAATTGGAGGAACAGTCATATACACTAATTTACCATAAACTGGGGATCTAGGGCAGGAAAAGCTAGGTATGTTTTATATGTCTATGTATTTGTATACTTTTGCTATGACAGAGGGAACAAATTCAGCTGATATCAGGAGCCTATGATCACTCAATCTGATTTTTCTCCAAATATCTTGCCTTACAATGCCCTCTCCTGACTCCCTCTTCCACTCACGCTCTCAATCCGCCCTCTACGATCAGCATGCTCGAGCTCAGAACAAGAAAAAGCTCTTTCTACTGGTAGCATCTCTTCCATATTTTTGCGAGTGCCCCACACCTGGACAAGCATCAGTTTAAACCACTCCACAGAAGTCTGATGATGCACATGGCTGTATGTGGGCCCTGGAGCAAATTTCCTTTGCAATGTAAAGAGTAACCTAGGAATTCGTGCTGTAGAGAATGTTTTAACTGTCAAGATTTGTTTATTTTGTAAAGTTAGTTCTGTAAAGCCAGAATCACAGAACTCAGAAAGTGCTCCACAACTGAGCATCTCATCTTGGTTTCACACACAAATACAAGGAGAGCATGCAGTGTCTAACTCTGCCTGCCTGAGAGGAAGCCTCTAAGCCTGTTTGACTCCCTGGTTTAAAACTGATTCAGATAATTTAGATGCACTCCTTTGCCATTCATCTATACTATGTGGATGACACCAAAGTGGGGGAGTGGGCAATACACTGCAAGGCAGAGCTGCTTTTCAGAAGGACCAGGTCTGATGGGAACCTCATGAAGTTCAACAAAAGCAAATGCAAGTCCTGCACCTGGAGTGGAATAACTCCACATGCAAGCACAGGCTGGGGGACGACTGGTGTCCCAGTGGAGAACAACTTGACCACAGGCTAGCAATGTACCCCACATGGCAAAAGAAGGCCAATGGTGGGGCCAGAGAAGTGATCCTTCCGCTTTTTATACTTGTGAGACCCCATTTGGAGCAATGTCTGTCAAAAGTTGGGCTCCCCAATGCAGGAGGGCCAGAAGAGGACCACTAAAGGTCAGGGCTAGAGCATCCATTGCATTGAGGAAAGGCTGAGAGAGCTGTATGTGTGCAGCCTGGAGAACAGAAGGCTCAAGGGTGACTTCATTGCTGGCTGCTACTATCTGGCTGGAAGATATAGAGAGACCAGAGCCAAACTCTTCTCAGAGGTGCACGGTGACAGGACAAGAAGCAACAGATGCAAGTAGGGCCATGGGAAATTCTGATTAAATATAAGGAAAAATATTCTTCACCACAAGGATGGTCAAACACTGTAACAGGTTGCACAGAGAGATTGTGGCATCTCTGTCACACCTTGGAGGTGTTCAAGATTCGGCTGGATGCAGCCCTAAGCAACCTGATCCAATTAGACTTACTCTAAGCAGCAGGATTGATCAAATGATTTTCAGAGGTCCATTCCAACCTAAGTTATTTCTTTAATCTACTATAAATTTGACACTGCCCCAGTTTGTTTTTTGTTGGTATGATTTAGTTTGTTTGTTTATGTTTGTTTGTTGTTTTGTTTATTTTTTTAGGAAATAGGTCACAACATGTATGTGATACTGATGGATAACTACAACACTTCATGCAATGCAGAGTATCCTAACCAGAAACCATCCAGAAAGATAGATGCACTACCACTGAACCTTATCGTTCAGTTTGCTTCTTTAAAGGGAAGAGATAAATATTTCACTCTCTAAAAGATCTTTAATCTCACTCAATACACGTAATATCTATCTGCATCTTCAGTTACGCAAACCTGTGTCAGCACATTCACACACATACATATCCAGAAGCCTGTATCAGAGAGAACAGACAGTCCTCCTTCCCCTGAATAGGTTGCTTTGCTAAACATTGACTAAATCACAGCAACAGGACATATTGTGTGTTTTTCTACATTCAGAAGAGAAGCAGTCCTTTGAATAAACTCAGTGTTTCAGTGACACCGTTTCTAGGCATTTCCCTTTGGAAATGAAACCATAACACACTCAAAGCACGTAAGAGTTATGAGCCTTTTCTTTATAAGAAATAGTGTACTGAATATTGGAGTGTTTGAGATATGGATATATAGAGTACTGCAAATAAGAAGTTCTCTCCCATTCTTCCTGCAACAGAAAGCCAAAATAAATATTTACTTCAAGTGTTTGTAACATTTTATTTCTTGTTTCTTTACAGAATATCCCACAGAGTATAAATTTGTGAGGTATTCTGAATGATATTCATCTCGGTTTTTCATGCTGTATCTCAAAAAAAGTAAATGTATATAGAGAAGTTAAATATTTATTTAAAAGGAAGCTACAAAACAAAACACAAGAAAGCAGCATGAGGCTGCTCTGTGTCACTGATGATGGGCCATTAAAGCAGAGAAAGAGATTTCTCACTTTTAGGTAGGCCATCTTTGGGTCTATTTTAACTAAGAAATCTGTTGGTATTGTTTAATTATCTACTCTCAAATATTTATTGTAAGCAAGAATATGATGACATGCAATTTTATTTTAGGATATGTAAACAAAACCAGAGGCTTGTTCAGCCATTACTCTACAATGCTTCCTGAGAACATTCATCTGGCACATAGTTGTCCTCATTATGTGCAAACATAAAATGGAAACATCCTTTCTCATCTACAATTTCTGCAGAAAAAAAAAAAAAACAACTTAAAAATTTGACCCTGTGGTCCTCAAACCAGATTTTTAGTAAATCAGAGGCAACTGATGCTTAGATAGCTTATTTACAAGGAATAACGAGAGGCAGATTCACACATGGCAAACCCATCTTTCCAAATTCCTGGAGATCCCCTTTCTCAGCACTCCAGGAGGTGAAATCTAATTTCCACCACCATATTTCCACATTACGAGCAGGGATTGGTGTAAGGAACTCATCAGAATTCAACTGGAAATTCCCTATGCCAGACAGTTTCGTTACTAGTCCCAGTAAATTCATGGGTGGAACCTGAGCATTTTCTTTTAATGAGTTTAGCGCAAGCACCACACATCTTTAACATACTACAATGTATGGCACCATGGAACAATGCTGAGCATATAATATCCAAAGGGGGACACAATATCTTAACTATTGCATTAGGAAAAATATAACATATTGCATACAAAACAAACAGCAGTTCTAAGAGACTTTCCCACGCCTCCTTTGTGCTTTGCTAGTGCAACAAATCCAGTTTCTACCCATCTGCTGGGTAATAAAGAACCCATCAACAGGCCAGATTTAAACATTATTGACACGAGATGTCATGGTGCTGCTTCTGGCTTATATCCTTTTGTATTAATATTTTATATATATAAAAAAAATCTCAGAGAATAATAAGGCAAACATGATGAATTAAAAAGACAATATGTATTTTTAAAAACTATCACCACTGAAGATTAATTTCAAATCAACCAAATCTGATGAATAATACAAAGACCTTTCATTTCTCTTGTAGTATGATTGTCTTTACCATTTTTCTTTCTTACGAATACTTACAGTAAAACCCTTCCCTGTTTTCTAATTGCAACACAACTGCAAACACCACCTTAAGTGATGTAGTACACAGCATAAAGATATCCAAACTAGCATAAGGATATCCAAACTAAGCCTTACCTTTGTGCTGGCACTCTTGGCTGGCACTAAGAAATAATGCAACTCCTCCACCAGTTGGCAGAAAAAACTAGCTCGGTAATGAGTGTTGGGAAAATGTGAAATTCCTTGATGCCTGTTCTGTGTTCAACTTACTTGAGCAGGTTGCCGAGATTAAAGAGAGCTCGATTGTGCTGAGGGTTTAACTGAAGGGCCCGTCTATAGTACTCTTTTGCCTCCACCACATCTTTGGTCAATGTCCCCAAGTTGTTGAGAGCACTTGCGTGACGAGGGTACAGTCTAGGAAAAATGAAACATCAAGTTACAGACATTAATTGACAAATAAAGCCAAAGTCACTACTGCTGCCACCACTGCTTTACGCCACTCGGTAAAGGGAAGGATGTCAGCTGTTTTCCCTTCATTTGCAGCAGGTCCTCATGGGACCCTGAAGAACCTTTTCAACTCTCAAAGAGACAGCAAATCAGATCTTCTTCCACAGTTGCTGTATGCCTCCAGGGCAAAAGGGAACACAGAACACTTCTGAAAATCTCTTTTACCCTCAAAGCAAAAGGCAAAATGACTAAAGCAGCTTGAATGTCTTTATGCAAATTGGTTTTCAAAGAAGCAAGAACTGCTTTATCAAAAATATGCTTCCAATGGAAATACGCTTTGAAATTTACAGCAACCAACAAAACGGTTTGAACTGAGCTGGTTTGTTGTTTGTTGGGGATTTTTTTTATATCAGTTTTCCACAACAGAAGTAACAATAAAGTGCAAAAGGAAACCTGAAATCAGCCATCGAACAATGTTTTCAGGACCAAGCAAAATGATGTGAAGATCTGGAAACAGACTGCCTAACAGTATGAATTCCCTAAGCTTCTAGTTATAATTTTTTACTACGTGGTTCAGTTCTTTTAACTGATCTGTTGATCTTTATATCAATCTCTGTCAGTTACAGCACTACATAGTGGCCCAAGTGTTCAAATTCTCCATGAATTAAGCACCATGTTATGGTCCATTCAGCTTCTTAAATTTCCAAAGTTGTGCTCCTACATTAATATTTTGGTTTGGAGATCTTCCACCAGAAAACTGTAGAGGGAAAGTAATCTAGGGTAAGATTTAGCACCCAGGACCCTTTGTGTCATAGATGGGGGAAAACTGAGATTCATTATAATAGAGAAATAAATCTCAGTCCCAGGAAAGCAGGAAGACCAACTGATTCAGAAGGTCCAATGCTCTGATATGAAATGGTGCACAGGTGCTTGCCCACTGAACTTAAGATGACCATTCATGATAGGGAGGAAGCAGGTTAAGATAGACAATGCTTGGGTTTGAGAAGACCTAGTCACAAATCCCGCTGCCACTGTAGATTTTCTGTTTTAAATGAGGACAAGACATCTGACATTTCCTTGCCTTACGTCCCCGTTCACGGGAAAGTGATGTGGATAATGACATTAAAAGCAGTCGGCTATGATAGCTCAGGTAGAGTATGAGGAGAGGCATTTAAAGGAAGAAGGGATTAAGACTCTAATATAGTCTGAATCTGAAGTTTGCAACTGGCAACTGTTTTTAATCTAAGACTTTCCATTGTGGGTTTTTTTTGCCTGGAGTTTTTTGTTATGTCAGTTCAGCCCTGGGATTTTCTGTGCTTAAGTACCATGAATAATTGAGTATTTTACACACTGCTGCAACATTTGCATCAGTCACATGTTTTCTCTACAGAATATACGTGACTTTGGCACAGTCTTACTTGGGGGTGAAGATGGGAACACATAAAGGAACTCCAGGGAAAATGGACATGCACCAGTAACAGACCCAGGATGTTTCCTACAACAGAGAAGAGCCCAAAGTCCCTTTTTTTTTTTAACTGAACAATAAGCCTAACATACGAGGATTACTTATTGAACCTATTATAATGACAAAAGATAAATGTAGTGACGACCATTTATAGTAACTAACAACTGCAGACTCTATGAACCTCCGTCCTGTACAGATAAGCATCCTGTCTCTCAGAGGTAACTACTTTTGTTGCAGACCCTCAGGTGCATTGCCCAGTGTCTGGACTCACCCATACCACCTGCATTCACTGCTCAAGTAATTTTTGAAGAGTTTCCCAATTGGTTTTGTCACAGAGGAGCAGAGACTAGGAAATTCATGGTGAGACTGCATTTGGCACAGGAATAGTATCTCTTTCCATCACTGAAGTTACCCAGTGCACCTGACACATTCTGGGATGCGAGAGGCTACCTGCGCTTGGAGAAGCATCAGCAAAGGACAAGATGGTGATGAGGATATAGTGTTGGATTTTGACCTTGGCCCTCAAACCCACTGGTCACCAAGGCTAAGCCTCCATAGCTGAAGCAAACTGGGAGAAATGCTTTCTACAGCAGCAGCAGGAGAGCAATGGGAAGGACCAAGCCTGCTTGCTCTTCAGCACTTGGGAAGCAGCTCTGTGTGATACCTTGACCAGGATCCTGAGTGAAGAATATCTTATCTATCTTAGAGCAAATGCCCAAGGGCTCAGCCTTGTCTGCCAGTTTTCCATGGGATTTTGACATTGTTTTGGACCAAAAGGAGGTCTGGGAGTTTCATTTCTGAGGCTGTTTTTTTTCCAGGTGGCTATGACAAAATCTGTGTACAACTTCTGTCAGTACTCACACATAAAACCAGCTCTAATATCTGACATGAAACTGCTTCAGTTATGAGTAGGCAAAAGTATTTCAGATAAGTTTTGGTAAAGAAACAGATTAACATTTTACAACCCTAAATCTGATGATTTTGCTCTCAAACTCAGAAATTAATTCTGTTCTTGGCCTCTGGTGCTCCCATGACATTTTCTGCCCAGAAGATTTCCTTGCACCAATGTGGAGAGGAATGAAAACTCAAGATTAAAAAAAGAGAACCGATTTCACCTTTAAATTGCACAGTTCTGACCAGCAGCTTCACAAATACACTTCTGCGCTCAGCGCTAAAACCTCTTGAGAGCAAATCACAGGATGCAAGCACAACTCCCATGCATCCCAGGCTCTGTTTCTCATGTTTTACATTTATTCATTATATCTCATTGCCTTTTCCAAGAAATGTAAATGAAAAACCAGAATCCCAGCTAGCAAAAATTGTCAGCTTAAACCTGCTTAGCATCTGGCCTGAAGAATTTCCGACATTTGCAATTTTACATACCCGAACAAGCATTGAGAGAAAAATCTGAGCACAGTGAGATAAGGCAACAGTGTTGAGCTTTGCCATT
Organism: Psilopsiagon aymara; assembly: GCA_024733675.1. Classification (NCBI taxonomy): domain Eukaryota; kingdom Metazoa; phylum Chordata; class Aves; order Psittaciformes; family Psittacidae; genus Psilopsiagon; species Psilopsiagon aymara. The sequence continues at coordinate 8,204 of JANRGW010039898.1, forward strand.
AGGGCTCAGCTCTTTACAGCTTTATTTGGAATATTACTGTATTAAAGTGGTAGAGCATGATCCCATTCAACTGAGTTCTGCAGAGCCTAAAAGAGCATCACATCTAGTAAAGTAACCAGAGCCAGAGGCTGCGACCATGACTGTCTATGTTGTTGTAATGTTAAACATGGTTTCTAACACTTTCACATCAACCTCAAATAGTTGCCAGGAGTGCTCCAGGGCTAAGCCAAGACCAGGGTTTGGTCCCAGAAGCCAAGTTGGGTTTGGCCACTGTTTCTCAAAGGACACAAATACTGAATACTTGTGGGTCAGTTTATGCCAACTGACCTAAGGGCTAGAGAATGGGGACCAGACCGTTTTTTATTTATTAGTATGGATGTTGACTAAAGCACTAATGGCCTTATTCAAGTACTCTCTGTTCATGCACACCCACTGCTGTTTCTAATGACATCCTGGGGATAAAACCAGAGAACAAAGTCTTGTGGCTGCATTTACAGAACTGTGTAAAACTTGACCACAAGTGACTAATTAAACCAACATTTACGTAAGAACTCTCAACATGTTTCTGCAAAACTTGCAGATACATCATTTGCAAACTACTTTGCTGTACATGATCTCTTGTTTCAATGAATGGAGGCACATGAACACTGTTTTCCATTTTGATGTTATCAGGAGGCTTGTGCTGTTTCTCAGTACTTTTGGAATTGGCTTCAGTGATTGCCAGTGTCTACTCTGCTTATTTTGACCATAAGCTCTGATGCAAAGACTGTCTCTTCCCACATGTATTTATTTTTTGGAAGGGTCAGAAACACATTACCTGGACAAGGAGCTCTCCAGTTAACCTGAGGTCTCTTCATGCCACAATAATGACAATACTCAAAAGCCAGACCTTATTTTACAGTCAGGATACTGAGATGCAAGGAATCAGGTGGAACATACATGCCTTGTTTTGCAACTTCTCTCAAGAAACAAAGCTTTCTATCTGGACACACACAGAGCTGTATTTTCCTTGCCACCACAACTCATAATGGTAAGAGTCTGCAGGCAACATCCTTCTTGCTATGCATCTGATTAGGTAGAAATTCCTCTAGGCTTCACCTAATCAAATGCAAGTGCTGCATTATTTATGAAAGAAAGCTGAATTTCATTAAACTTATTCTACAAGAAGCTGTTCATGTTAAAAAAAAAAATCAGTTTCTCCTTTCTTTTAGAAATCAGAATAATTTTCTTTAAAAACCTACATTCACAGGCAATTGTAATAGAAGTTCTGAAATGGCAAAACTGCTCTAGAAAAAAAGAAACCAACCCATAAAAGTGTATTTTTTATCAGACTGGGATTTCATCTCTAAAGGGAAGACAAGTGGGATGTTTCCTTGTCGCAGAATGAATAATTCAAATGATTCCTCCAGTGCTGTATCTGCAATTGTCAGAATAAATTTAAGCAGCTTTCCCTTTAACTACTACAGGTATACACTGCACAAGAAGTCCTGGTAGTAATTATCCCCACTTCTTTTAGGCTAGCAAAATTCCCTCTAATACCACCAAACAAAAACCTTATTGACTTGCATAGCGAATAGACTCAGTTTCACAAGAAGATAGCAGTTATAAAACATAAAACAGTCATCAAAATGCAGATGACCATTTATTTTGTCTTTTAATTTAATTCTGCTATTACCTGAAACATCTTTTCTTTGATTTGAGGGGTTTTGTTTGGCACCGTATCTGAACTACAAGACAATTCCAGTAAAATGAGAAAGGGAGGGAATCTGTTGTCATGACTACAGCCTATAATCCATCAAGAATTTTAATTCTTTTAATTCAGATTGAGAGAGACCACTTAAGCAACCTGCAAGCTCTCCTCCCAGTCCTGCCTTTAAACAGCCTCTAGTCTGGTGCCAGAGGTATTCAGGGGACAAAAGCCATTAGTGTGACAACTCTCCACTTGCTCTTAAGAGCATTATGCAGGCTTTGCACAGCCATTCCTGTGAGGGGCCAGAAAGTAACAGGGTACAGGGCCAGATCAAAGTGCAATAAAGCCTGCAAATCTACCACAAACAGCATGGAAAAGGCTGCAATGCCAGCTTTCACAGGTCCACGCACCCCCCCACATCCACTGCAGGATGAAAGGTTATTGAAAGCAGTCCAGAGTCACCTCTCAGAGCTAGGACAGACATGAGATGTCACACACCAGGGTGCAACTCTCTCTGGTGTCCCAGCCCAGTGCTCAGCCCCTTGCCACCCTCCAAATATTGACAATAAGCCTGTTCCCAGTGACTTAAAATGTGAGTCCTTAAAACTATTATAACACCTGTAAGCCACACTGGCCATTATTATCCTAATGGCCATGTTATGGCAGCAGCAGAAAGAAAAAGCCTGCCCGCATTACCTTGCACAATATTCAAAGGGGCTCCATGCACATTAATTTCTGCTAAAAAGAAGAATCAGCAACTTATTCAGCTGGGAAGAACGAGCGTGCCTGGTTTTTGTTCAAAGAATGCATTTAAAACCTAGCATTTGCAGGGAACTTCTACCTTTGAAGCAGCTGTGATTAATTACCACTGCTGAGCTGCCATGACAAAACAGGTTGTGTTACCTCTCTTGTTCCTAAAAGGAAAAGAGAGGCTGAAAGCCCCTTGGACAGACCTCCTCTCCTAAGTCTTTCATAGCACAGGATACGTCCCTGCTGCCTGCTTTCAGCTCTCCCCATGCCTGCATGACCCTAGCACATTGCTCAGCATCCACGAAGCTCACTTCAGCCAGACTAAGCAGACAGTCAGGGCTTAATTATTCAAGCCCAATTACTTACTGGCAGCATGGCGACTAGTTTTTAAGGCACGTTTTGCCCCATTCCAACATACACTGTAATATTTTATTAGCATAATTTTGCCAATAAAAGTAAGAATGTTACATGAATAATGTTTTGTCTGTGCCAAATTTTTATACTGCCCATTTTATATTTACTCCAGTATACTATTTCAAGCCAATTTTCCAATCTTAGTATTACCTCACACTCATGTTCATTTATCTACATAGTTCTCAATAAAGCTCTATATCATGCTGAATTAAAGCTTGACTTGATGTAGCTCTGAGACCAGTCATCCTATGGGGAACAATCTTACACTGGCAACAACTCCGGCCATGGCCACAAGTGTGGCACTTGGTTCGAAGAGCTGCTCTAGAAGATGTAGAAGACAAGTAGGGTCATGGAGCCAGATCCTGTGTCTTTCTCAAAAAGACCTTCAATTGGTGGCATTTGAATTCCTTTTACAGAGAGAGAGATGATCCTGCAATATTAAGCAGCAGCTGGTTTTCTTCTGAAGAGATTTCGTACTTGCATCAGTATTTCCTCAAAGGTAACACTCTTCAGCTTGGCAGAAGGTTTATGGCACGCTCGGGCTTTTTATATTTAAAAAAATCAACCCCCAAGCCTGGAAATCCTGTTGAAAAAACAGTAGGTGAGAGATCTAACGCTTTTAGGTTCTATTGGAAGCCTCAGGCATAATCTTCTTCAGTGAAAGCATGACAAAGAAGTCAGACTCCTGGCTGTACACAGGTTGGGTGTTACATCACACCCATTTCCAAGTACTCAGCTATGAGATGGCCTGGCTCAGGGCCTGACACAACACTGGGAACAAGACAGGGAGTGATCCCACCCCAGCATGGTGCCAGGGGCTCTCAGAGCATCCCTTAGCAGCTCAGCAGGTCCCATTAGAGTCCTCACATGGCCCAGGACAACTCTGTCTCTCAGAGTGTCCATGCCCTGTCACTAAAGGGACAATAAAACTTCCCTGCCCCATACTATTGCCTCTCCACTCACAGCACAAGCCCTCTGTGGTGATGACAACCTCCAGCTTCAGCCAGTGGTCAGCACAGTGGATCTTGATCTCAGCTGGGATCTCCAGAACCTAGATCAGTATAAATAGTAACTGCTGAATCTCAGCCAGAGATCAGTGGGAGGAAGAAGGGTCCTTCTCCTCCTGCCTGGCTGCCCAGCTGGCAGGAACAGCAGCCCATGGGCACCCTACCACCATCAAACCCTTTCACCAGAGTAAGCCCCAAAGGCTGATGGGGAGAGCACAGGGACATGTTGTATCCTAACATTGAGAAAAACCTCTCTGGGACAAAAATGAGGGAGAAGAGAAGCTAAGTAAATTTAATTTGTATATTGACAAAAGCCCAATTAACTCTGAACCCCCCCCCCCCCAAAAAAAAAAAAAAAAAGGCATGCCATTTAAAAAACAGACCTGCAGCTCATTAAACAATATTACAATTTCTGAATTTCCATTAAATTTTCAAACTTGGGCAGGGGCAGAAGCTTAAGAGTTACAATTGAGGAGAAAACCAGGATTTTAAGTCTAACAGTGTTACAGCTAAATATAAATAAATAAAACATTTCCTGCTAAATTCACAGGTTCCCTGCAGTGCTGAGGCAATCTGAGGTTATCAGACTGGGCTGCCTGCTTATGCTCTCACATAAAAAATTCATGCAGGATTCATGTAAGTCCTGGAAAATTCCAGAAATCACTCAAGCCAAACAAAGGACTAATAATTCATGACGTGCCTGACTTACAGACAGCATAAACAGTGCAGGCACATCCATAGACCCCACAGAAACTAGAGGTGCACCATAGGAAACAGGAGACTATTGGGTGAGCTCTTCCAACAAACCACTATACGAGGGAATGAAATAACAACCTGTATCCTGCTGAAGCAGATGGGATGAAATCACACCTATCATCTCCCAAGGTTAAGAGGCGCTGGAGGAAGATGTACAGCCCCACACCACCACCCATAATCACTGCTGTCTCCAAGATGTCTGGGGGTTGCCTCAGCCTTCAGTGTAAATCAGAGCAGAACCCATTCCAACAGTGCCCAAATTGCTCAAAGGGGCCATTCAGAAGTCTGGGGATAAGCAGAGTGCCTCAGCAACTCCTGCCAAGCCTTCACAGAAAGTCTCAAGGTTGTCCTTGACAGACGTGTGCTGGGAATCAATTTTTCTGCTGACCCGTGGTAAGGAGCAGTGAAGGCAAGTCTATGATGATTTAGCATGATGATAAGTGCTACCTGGTCATTCTTTGATCAAAGTTTTCATAAAGACAAGGACAGCCGACTAGGGAAAAAGAAATAACTGTGGGATCAAGTCATTAACCCTTGGATCTGAGGTTCTCATTAGCCAAAAGTGAAAAGTAGACTCAAACACCTGAGTAATACAGCCATAAGTCTCTCTCGGCATAGCCCACATAAAAATCAAAACAGAAGCCTTGTTCCAGCAAGAAAACAGCTTTGCAGCTTCATTAGGGAAAGTTGCCATTCCCCAGCTTTTTACTTCAGTCCCTAATATTTAAGTAGTCAGAGCAACGATGCAGTGCCTGAGGTAGGCTACAGAGCAGTCATTCTCACAGCTGATGGGAGCTCTTCTCCAAGAAGATGCACTTGAAAAGCCATCAAGTCCCTGAAGACAGTGTAGAAGGACCTGCAACCATGACAGAAGCCATGTTCTAGAAAGAGGCCCTGGCTGTCAGTACAACTGTCCAGGGATGAGTCATACATGCATCTATGTGTAGCTTCCATCACTGTCAGTGCAGTTACACATTTACTGCCTCTGCGTCAGGGCTCATGGCTGCACTTGCACCAGTTTTGGTTTTGAGAAAATAAAACCCATGTCTTGATTAATTATTATTTTATCACTAAAAAGTAGAAAAAATGAGCAGAGGTGGAGCACACCCCGAAACAGGCAGGGATTAGCACTTTATAGAGAACAAATAAATTACACTGCCTGAAGGAACTTCGCCATCATCCCATGCACTGTGTTGTAAAGGCCATTAAGTCTCTGATTCAAATTATCAGGCAGCATTCTCAGCCATCAATTACTATTAAATTACTCAACAATTCTGTCTAGCTTCAGGACAACCATCATATACACATATACAGGAGCACCAATTACCCCAAAAGCCTATTGTCAAAATGCAATTCTGAAGAATACCGTGAAAAGATGTTTCCAACTACTTGGATGTGATCTGCCTCAAGTCTGTAACACCCACTAATGCAGTGCATTATGTGAAGTCTCTATGAAGATGTTTCATCAAGTGCCTAAGCAGAGGGCTTGCTCCAAGGGCCTGACCTAAGTACCATTAAGTGTCAGAAGGGCACTCACAGTTTCAGGAGCAAACAGAGCCCTGGCAGTCACAGCAAAGCAGCGCTGCACATTTTTGACTCACTGTAAAAACAGGCTAACAAATGGTGCTGGTATTTTAATTCTTTCCAGAAATAAACCACAGATGGTATCCAAGGCCACCTGCAGTCCACGCTGAGAGGCATTTTCAAGGCACACACACACACACAAAGGGCTTTATGAACACAATTTTTTTACTGCATAGAGAATGCAATTTAACCGAATTTAAACAACCCCAGATACTGTTGATTTAAGATATATAAAACCCCAGTGGGAAGGTGTGTGGGAAAGCTTAGCAAGAAACCTGAGTCTCCCTTACAGGATTAGGGCTTTATTTCTAAAGTGAAGTGAGGAGAAAGAGCAGCCTTGCTTGCTCCTTTTCTATCCATTCCAGTGATGGTATGAACCAGTTTTATTCCCTCATTGAGAGACATAGCTATAGTACCCACACTGATTCCTCTTCCCTCCTCCTCCATCTAGCCTGCATTCAAGTACCAAGTATACACAAGCATGATCTCGTGACACTTCTTGATGCCACAAACCAGAACTCCCAGTTTCCATGTGTGAGCAATGCTCTAAGCTGGATTATTTGCACGCTCTGAGAGCCCCACCACATGTCACAGCATCAAGTGTTTCATACTGGTTCATCTGCCTCCTGGCCTGCTCCCTCCTCCCTCTTAAGGCTGAGCACCAGAGCAGCTCCCTGAGCCACAAAGAAAGCCAGCCCAAGGATTCCTGCTTGCTGGCCAGAGGCTCCCTTCTCTGGAAGATGCCACAAAGAAAAATGGAGGTTTCTGCAAGGCAGGCTGGTCCCCTTCCCCACTCTGTTTGGTCAGCAGTATTTGGTAGGGAAAGTCCACGGGGAGCTTATGGCTATGAACCTGTTGATGGACACATACACACACAGAGGCACACTGCAGACATGTGCATTCTCATGTACACACCCCAGTGCATTTATGTACATAAATTCACACTTTTATATATGGTGGATACTTCCTGCAGAACTCTATAGTATCAGGTTTTACCCTGATGGTAAGAGGCTGTTCACACACTTGCCCATGGCCCCCCTGGGAAAGGGCAGCAGCCCAGAGGCCAGTGCACGGTTGCCCTGAGGTACCTGGTGCTTGCAGGGCCAGCCTGAGTCTCTACTTCATTCCTCTGCCCTCACCTTACTGTCTGTATTTCTTTCTTTCTATCACTTTCCATTTTTCAGTCCCACAATCCTATTTCTGTGACTTTCACCCAGCAAAAATGTTACAAAGAAAAAATTCAGTTATGATTCTACCATTTTTATGATGGTCACAGTACCAGCCCACAGACAAACATAATTCTTTCTCTCCCACTATTAACTTAAACACAACATTGGCATTTTTTAATTAAGGGAAAATCTGTATGTTTTTACATGCAAGAATGCAAACATGAATTTTCAGACACTGACCAGACATAGAAATGCAGCTTGAATAGCACAAAACTATTATTAGCACATTTATTCACCCAGCTCCAGCAAGAAACCCAGCAACCTCCTTCAGCCCCACCTGCTGCTCCTCACATCAATCTGTCACCCATGGGAAGCCTCGCCCTGGCAATGAGCATGTAGATAGGCAGTAAGACAGTGCTGCTTTGGGAGTTAAAACTTTGAATGAGTGCCGTTGTAGCAGGGAAGGTGAATTTCTCCCCCTCCCCCTAATTATTAAAAGGGTTATTAAAGACACAACAAATGTTCATCAAATGGGTTTTAAGCCTCTACTCTTTTCCCCTCTGCATGTCAGCACATGTGTATTCCTGAGGAGCAATAAAACAGTCGAAACAGCAATGTCCAGCAAACAAGGCTGGAGAAAAGCAGGACAAAAGCCTGGTAGCCATCAACAACAGCAAAAATGTCTCCATTAGCACATCAGAGTTGTCCTTCCTATTTGCATGAGGTTGCACAACCTCATATTCACACTCACAAACATGAGAGTGGCAAATCAAGTTTTGCTTCAGACAAGACCAGCACTGTTTGATCTGCAGGAGCAGGAGGTCTCTGAAATTCCTCTCAGCACCCACAAATCTGCAGCAGAAGCAGCGCCAAGGATGTTAAGGCCAGCTTTCAGAGCAGCCATGGTCAACTCGCATCTCAGACAGAGTATTTCTGGCCTTAAGTTTTTGCAAGGAAAAAACCTCAAGTATCTCCTGGGGTCACTACCACAAGTCAGGCAAACCAGTCCAATCCCGCAGTGTGTTTTTCTTGTTTTACGGAAGGTAAGCTGAAAGGTTTATAACTCTCTGCTACAACTGCAGAACACCAGCTACTCATCAGGTCTGCTTTACGGGTAACTCGTCTTGCATCTTGCATCTACAGGAGGAGCCTTTCCTACATACACAGAACTTCTATTTTTCATTTTCCGTATCTCCAGTTCAAATGGTTTTCTCCATTTTTGCATATCATTTCAGTTTATTTTCCCCCACTCTTGGACAGCATAATTAGATTGCACTAATTACCTAACCCTGGCTAGGTCAGGGTGTTGTGTCACCAGCCTCTGGGCTGGGGTAAGAGTGTTTTGACAGGCCACCTGCAACAGCATCAATAAGTGATTGCTGGACTCGATCACCAAGTTTGCCTTGGAAACTTGTGCTGTTGTTTCACTGTCAGAGAAAGCACATTCTCCTCTACCACTTACCTACCCTGAAGTTAACAGAGATGTGCCAGCAGAAGACCAACACAATTTTGAAAGCAGGAATGGGAGCAACCTATTGAAGTACCAGGGATCAACTTTCCCAGGATTTAGTCTCAATTGTTATTACGTAACCTGTGTGCACTTCAGCATCTTTTCCCAAAGCTCTAGCTACAACATCACCTACCTACTTCACAGGAGCAATGGGTTGCTTTGCTGAATAGCTACATGGCAACCAACACTTCTGGCAGAGCAGCAGCGCGTGGAAGCGCATCGTTACGTTGGTGGAATGGTAATTGCAAGCGGTTCAAGCAGCTGAGTGCAGATTGACAGGATCACTTTTGTTTAGCAAACAGTTAAACTCATTCACCAGAGATCAAGCAGCCCTTACACTGTAATTTGGCACAAGCTTAGAAGCGAATTGGAATGGTGGATGAGCCATCACACATGTGCCTCAGAGCCAGTATGAGGCACATGTTCTCTCTTTCCTACCTCCCAGGAGCTCCTGGGCAGTGGCAGTCCATGTCCTTATTGACTCCATTTCCTTATTAATTCCTTCACTGATCTCACTGCACACTAGGCAGATTCAATATTTTGATCTTCCCTACCTCTGACAGTGCTGCTGCTGGATTGCAAAGCCTCTTGAGTAGCTTGTGTTTGCTATAATCTGGGATCCAGGTGGATCCACCTGGACTCACCCAGAGAGCAGACACACAGAGAGAGATACCTGGGGGAAACCAGGGAAGCTTGTTGTGTTAGCACTTCAGTGGCTGGTCTGCCTGCTCCCTGATGAGAAAATTCATTTAGTGAGTGGGTAATCCAGCTTCCCAGCTGTTCTTCCATTTTCAGGTCAGGCCAGTGGCCAAAAATACCCCAAACCATCAAAATCTGGTCAGAATATTAGAGCTACTACTTTCTTCTGTCTACCTGTAGAGTAACTGGTCTACAATCAGAGCAGTGATTGCACAGGTGGAATTTGTGAGGATGGGTAGACAGCTTGGACATGAAATCTGTTCTTAGCTGAGACACCTGTCTAGAGTATTCCACTATATCCACCATCATGTTGCCTGTCCCACATCCACCATCTTCTCTGTTGCTTCAATGCAGCCATCTCATGTAGGCACCTAGCAGAGGCTGCAAGGCCTACACACAACCCCAGGCATCTCAGAAGGGGTATGTCTGAGGGAAAGACATGGAATGCAGTTCTCAGCTGGAGAACACACAACACTTTTCACTTGCACTGTTTTATTGCTTATTACACAAATAATTTCTCAGTGACAGGAGTGGGAAAAAGGTGTAAAAATACAGAAAACAGGTGCAGAGACAAGGGATCAAGTAATGCAGCTTCCCAGTGGTGGAGCCAGCAGGAGACACCCAACTCCTGGTCTGCACTGCTGGGTCAGATAGCAAATGAACAAGGCTCGTCTTGTTTTTCTGAAGTGCCAACTAATCCTGAAATGACTGAAGTAAGTGGAGCACTAGCCCTGGTGTTACTGAGACACCAAGCACATAGAGAAGGGCACAGTTGGTTCTGTGTGGCTCCAAGTCCAATAAGGCTTTGGATAGTCTATAAACAATACCATTGGCACAAGCCACGCTATCTAATAAAGTTGGAGAAATGTTAGCAATCAGTTCTCAAAGCAGACTCTTTCACAACTGAAATACTGCAGAGCAGAAGGCAGCATAACAATTATAATGAATGGGTGCTGCTGAGTTAAAGAGCAGAATCTTTTATTAGCAAATCCCATTTACACAAGCAGAGGCAATTTTGGGAGGAGCTGTTATGTTACTTTGTGCTTGCATGGTCACTGCAGGACTTAATAATTTTTTTGTTAGCCTTTCTTTCTAACTTGCAGCGGGCTTTTCTGGTACGTTAGAGAAAGTTCAGAGAATGGCTACAGGAACAACTGGAGGATTGCAAAAACTCACACGACACTGAAAATGCCAGCAACTACATCAGGGGGTTGTGTCAAGCAGCAGGTAAAGGGAGGAGCTGAGCACTATGGAAAACAGTAGTGGGATCTTCAGTGTGGCATTTGAACAAACCCTGTGACTAGAAGATGACATTAAACATATCCGTCTAAAAACCAAGGAGGACGTTTTCAAGAGCCAAGGTAATTAACCTTCAGTACAATTTATTGGTGGTTGTGCTGGATTTTCCATTCCTGGAAACCACAAAAAATAGGATGAAGGTTTTGCTAAATGACTTCCTAAATGCCCAGCATGGTCAAACAGAACAGGATGCTGCCCAAAAAAGGTAAAAATATTTTTCACCGAGGTTCAGGCCCTCCTCAGTGACAATGAGCTCCTGTCCTCCCAGCTTAGCCTGGGTGGGTTAGGAGCCCTTGGAGAGCCTTTGCTATAACCCTGTCAGCTGGCCAGAAGACAAAACATAGATGTAATTTCTGGAGTTTCCTGCCACAACACATGTCAGAAAAGAACATGACCTGCACGTCCTGACATGCCCTATGGAGCTGAGCTCTGTCCTTGCTGTCCATCAGCTGAGCCACTCCTCTCCTTGTCCGTCCTTCCCACATACACTTTTATTCCCAAAGACATAATCTGCGCTCTCCATGTTTGTTTTCCCTTGCCAACATGTCCCCTTGCCTCTTCCTCTGCACTTATACCCCTGAGGGACTTGTCCCTTATCCCAGACCCCCAGGACCAGAGAGGAGAGGTCTGGGGAACTAAGGTGACCTGCTTGCTGCACTGAGCACTACCCAGGCAGAGAGTCCACAGAGGGCCCAGCTGATCTGCACTAACAGCCCAGCTGGAGCGACGCTGCTCGCAGGGAGTGACCCCATCCACCCATGGTCAGGAGGGTCCTTCAGAGATCTATACCACAGGAGATGTCCTATATTACAGCCCAGCCCAGGGCCCAGTTTTACCATGCATCCATGGGCAAGGCAATTCACCCTCCTGCTTCAGCAGGAACCATAGTTGTGATATTTATGTTGCTGCTGCACAGGAACATTTTCAGGATCAATTAGTTTAGAATTCATGCAAAGCTCTGTGGACAGAGGCCTCAATACAAGTAGTAAGTACTATTATTATTACTGCATTTCAGATGGCTACAGCACTGGCATTTTCCAGGCACACACCATTAGCAATTTACTAAGATAAATGGCCCAGGAACCTGAAAATGCATTTAGGACAACTACCTCCTGCTTACCAGCATACATTCATCTGCATAAATGACACCTCATTGCTCAACGTGTAGCTATGGTAACATTTCTATCGCTTATATTGAAGTGTGCACAAACACACACGTGTGGAGCTGGAGGGAAGCCAGGTTACCTCATTTAATGACAAACACTGAGCCAGGGAACTTTCCCAGCCTCGGAAAGCCAAGCTGCCCCTCGGAATCAGATCGCCCCATGCCTGGCAGGGAAGGGCAGGAATAACAGCACCACACAACCAGATGCCCACAAGGCCATCAAGGGACTTACTTGAGAGCAGTTTTGTAGTGGTAGATCGCCTCAACGTTACGGCCCTGGTCTTTGAGGAAATTGGCGTAGTTGTAGTGCACCTTGGCATTATGGGGCAGGGTCTTCACTCCTGAGCTGCAAAGAGGACCAGAAGCAGGACAGTGTTAGTGGTCCAGTTACCCCACCTTCCCCAAGGTCCACCTTCTTCTCATGGTCCCCTTCTCTGACATGTTTGCTCAAACTCTGAGCATCTTGTCACCTCCTGCACACTTGTGTTACAACCCTGAGTTTGTCCCACACACTGGTATACCACATGCTCTGAGTGGACCTAAACATGTGGCAGGAATTAACCTTATCCTGGCTGCTGTCATCGCAGGCACCACTAGCACCAACACTGCAACACTCCCTGTGTCCAGATGCACATTTCAAAATCTGAATTATAAAACTGAAAGACCCTAAAAAGGCCAATATTTAGAGGGAAAGTGTGTAGCACTTTCTATAATGTAGCCATAACAGACTCCCTGCTTAAACTTCAGTCTGATAGACCACCTTATGAAAAATCTTGATTTAAATCTGTCAGCTGTGGGTACCAGAAAGAAGGTATCTTCTCCATGTGCATCAGCCGCTAGAGGGGATGCATAGCATACTCTGAGTATTAAGCCAGCACATATGTGCTGCTTAGCCCTGAGAGCAGTATAGCCAGGAGGTAAGGGCTAACGGCATTCTTGCCCTTAGCTGGGACTCTTGTCCTTAGCTGCCAAGGTATGCACTCTGGCATTCTAACACATGACTGAGGACATGTGGCAGCACAGCCACCCACCCCATCACTCCCCTCCACCTCCACTGCCACATGCGGATTGGACTCAACATTTGGAATTAATAATGAGGGCACAAAGACAAAAGGAGAAGAGCAAGCATATGCTTCGTTACTTAATTAAGAGCAGAGAAAGCAAGGTACACCTTGCACAGCTAGAGGAAATGCTGTTTCAAGGTTAAAGAGAGAAAAAACATTAGAGGCACCTATGACATGGAAACATTTCACCTGCAAGAATCCAGAGAAGTGTGTACTATATTTAATGGGGGAATCCTTTCCAGCACATAAATAGGGGCTCTCTGAGGTAATGGGAAGTAAGGATGGATGAATCTGTTCATGTAAAAGCAGACAAAACGCTGGTTTTTGCTCACAAGCAGGTTCCTGCCAGCCTCTCTTTTGTCTCCCCCCATCATCTCTGACCCTCCTACCTCAGGCAGAAAAAATGAAAGGATAAGGAAATTCTCAAGTGTTGTTGCTTTGCCTTGTCTGTCTCTCCTGTTTAACTTTGGAGGGTAAGGAAGTTAATCATAACGATACAGGGCTGCACACAACCTCTACCAGTGGGGGAGAGTGCGCCCACAGCTGCAGAAACCCTCTGCTGGGGATTTCACTGTAAAACAGCACTGAAGAATCCTAGTGGCAAATAGGGTATCTCTTTTCCTTATTTGCAGCCAGTGGTATTAAGTGTTGCTAATGCCTGCTTGTGAGAGCTTCCAAAGCTTCACCCACGGTTGCCTTACAGAGTTAGCACAACATAGCCACGGTTTGCCTACTGAAATTAAAAATAACACCTTGCATTTGGCCTCCTAATCATCAGGTATTTCCAAATTATTTACTGGGAGCGCTACAGGAATAAGACATTTTGTGACTAATCGCTGAATTAAATCACTTAATTGATGCTATTCTTAAGAGAATGATTTTCTGTATTAGTTTTCACAAAGATATACTGCAGCAGGAGCAAGTAATGTGTGACTGCTATGGCTGTGTTAATTTCCATTGGCCTTGGGAGCTATTAACTACACACTTACAACCTCTGGGCATTACTGGAATATTAATTCTTATACAGAGAGGTTTCATTACATCAGTGCCAGTGTTACAGGCAGAGACATGGACAAGCACTCAAAACTGCTGCTCTCTGAGCTACATGCACTGAGTTGCTGGCTCTGCTACAAGCCTCTGCTGAAACAAAGCAAACAGTGAGGAGTACAGTACATATGCACAAGTACTTCAGTTCTAATGAGATATGGTTTTAACAGTAAGATGCATATGTTTAAATATTTTAACTCTGGACTGTCTCCCTTTAAATAGAATTTATTATTAACCCTGCTGGTCCCTTTTATTAAACCATCACTAATCAAGCTCCCTTCATCAGCGTGCTTCTGCTGGAGGTGGGGGTGACACAGGGCAGGCAGAAATCAGTTTGGGTTCTCACTTGGGCTTTCTTCTGCATCAGATTGCTCATACTCCCTGACCTATTTACTCTTCTTGCACGGGCAGGGAGGGGGGAGTTTCATTTTGCAAATGCACAGAGCAATGTTGGAAGCTGCTTGGAGTCTCTGTGCTGTGGGAGGTAGTAGCAAACACAGCACTGGACATGCAGGGGTTTTGTAGGAGAGTTTAGCAAACACTCCTATTAATTAATTCTTGGGCCAGCCAAGAACACTGTTAGCTCATTGACAGAGGAAACAATAATGTCCATAATGAAAGCCAAGCAGGAAAGGGTGGAGTATAAATAACAAGGCAGAACACAATGTTTTTCCATTTCTGCTTCCCACAAGCACTAAGTCTCTTACAATTTCAATCTAATTTTCCAATGTGCTTTTCCATACTCTCCCATTTCCCTCTTCTCCAGCCTGGCCCACAAGTGCCCTTCTGAAAACCTATGGCACCAATCTGGCTCCAGCCAGAAACAAGCTCACTGAGATCAGACGTCACTCCTACAGAGGATTTCCTTCCCTTTTTACTTCTAAGACTGCAGTAAGTGACATAAATGGAAAATAAACACTAGGCAAACCCTTTTACGCAACACTTCCTCTCCATGAAAAGTCAAAACCCAACTAGCTGTAAATCAGAGACATAAAATATCAGTGGTATTTTTCAACCTCAAGTATCAGCATCACCCAAATCTCACTTCAGTTGGGAAAAGTCTCCTGTGATCCCTTCCACTGTTTTCCTAAGTGCATGTTCTGCTCTGCAAAGTGTCTGGGATGCAGGGCAGAGGCTTTACTTGTTTTCTGTGATTTCCATATGAAAAGTGCTCCACTTACAGGGAAAAAAAGGCCATTCCTGCCTCAGCCAGAGCCCTGGGGGATAGATGGGATCTCCTCTGTTTTGGGAATCATTATCACCAATAAAGATTCTCAATAGCAAATTATGCTCTGAATGACACAATCAACCTCTTTCCTTGGCCTCCTACCCTTGTATTGATTTCACAGTATCAATGTTTGGCCATATTAAACTGCTCTATAGAAGATGCACAAAACACAATAGCAGTTGTTCTCCTCAGCTGAGCCAGCTTTCAGAATTAACAAAGTAACACAGCCGTAAATACCACCTTTGAGGATGGGTTGGTTTTTGCAAATTACTGAAGTCAGCAGACCTGGCTTAGGAGGGAAAATCTGCTGACTAAGAAAGTGCCACTTTCATACAGTTCCTTTGCTGCTTACAACTGCGTTTCCAGGCACTGTCTGTCACAAATGTGGGCAGTACACGCAGATGCTTTCCAGGAGCAACAGGAAACATGGCAGCTTGACAAGCCTTGGAAAGGTTGGTACAGCGGATGCAGAGGTTAGCCCACAGCCCTCACCTCCCTCTCCCTGGCTTCAGAAATTAACACTGACCGCAGCTGAAGCCTATGGAGCCTGATCTCCTGGCCTGTACATTCTGTCTATAGGGTAGTTCCTTAAATAATTAACAAATAAGCCCTCCCTGCCCACCTGCCAATACAGGAAAACCAACTTCTTGGGGCCTCTAGAGATCTATTGAAATGATACATATTTGAGCACTTCTATGCTCTCTGTGTATTTGAGCTCTCTCTAGGTCTGAGTAATTCTCATAATTGTGGTTCATTTGCTTCTCAGTTAGTCCTTGCACATATGTTTGTGCACTTATGTGGAGATGCAGCATTTCCTCAGACAGCATCATCCTCCCACACTTTCAGCCAGGACACGGCAGGATTTCTGCATCCAGAAAACTTGGCCCCTGGGCTGGAGACTGAAAGACAGGATGGCCCAGAGATGGCAACAGTGCTGCTGCACAATGTCAAAGTGGGATAAGCCTGGAGAATGAGACAAAATGGGGTACAAGCACAAAACTGTTAACGTGCTAGGTGTACAGTCATCTCCTGGATCAATGCAGAGAAAGCCTGTATAACAGGTCTTGGCCAAGGCAATCATGACAGATCGACCCGAAGAAACACATCCAAGCCAATGGAGGAATGGAAAGTAGAGAAAAAAGTAAGAGGTGAGAAAAACAGTAATTAATTAAAGCAGGAACTGGAAAAAGAAGAATGAAAAACTAGGAGTGGGAGTAAAGACTCTCTCAGCACATGCTTCTTAAAAATAAAATATTCAACACACGCAGAGACTACCAAGTAGGTTGATTTATGTCTCCTTTCCCACATCTATAGATTTGCTCTGTTTCATTATTATTTTCCCTCATACTTCTTTACTGTTCCTTATCTCCTCCTTCTGCGCTGTCCTTTCTAATTTATTGCTGTTGCACATATCTCCATCCACTTCTCCATTCTCTCCTCATCAGCCTATATATAGCTGCCTCCTCCTGCCCAAGGAGATCTCCCACTCCTGGATGACACTATCTTCTTGCTATACTATTCTTCTTTTGCATTTCCTTCCCATCAATAAGAAGTGTCCTACTGTATTACAGACTCAAGAGAGATGTATAACACCCAAGATCTTAAAAGGACAACAAAAAGACCAATATGGTTAAACAGCATAGTACAGAAGACTATGAGAAACGAAAAACATCCTTTAAAAAGTGAGCATCACAGCTACAGAAGGAAAAAGGAAAAGAGTATAAACTTCTGCAAGTTAAACATAAACCATAATTAGGTAGACCAAAAGAGATTTAAGGAAAAACTTGTTGAAGCCATCAAAGCTGATAATGGAATACATCAAATATAGGAAACCTGCCAAAGATCCCCTAAGGCAAACAGATGATGGAGGTCTCAAAGTAGTGCTTGAAGAAGAAAAGGCCATAGCAGAAATGATAAATGGATTCTCTGCAACAGTGCTCACTACAGTGGTACTGAAGGGGTTGCTACATGGGAGCTTTTCCCTACAGGGTCAAGTCCAAAGCCCTATCTCAAACAGAAGTGGCAGTAAAAGAGGCTTTAAAACAAATCAACACCAAGAACAGCTATAAATCCATTGGGCCTGGTGGTACACATGCAAAGGAAATCAAATGTGAAACTGCTATTAGCAGCAGTACGTAGCCTGTCATTTATATGAGGCCAGCACTAGAGAAATAGGAGATGATGAACATGACTTGATTTGGCTCTAGGGGAGAGATCTGGGGGGCAACAGAGCAGCAAGTCTTGATTTCCACTTCAGGCAATTAGGGGAGATCCATAATGAAGACTGGTTCTAGCAAAGTTCTGGGTAACTAGAATCCAACAGAGAACTAATCTCGTTTTTTCACAGGAAGAAGTTAGTTGGGCAGATCTGTTGTTCTTTGATAGACTCAACAGCTATGTGGTATTGAAACTATGGAAAGCTTTTATGAAAATCCAAAAATATCCCAGTCAGGCTGAATCACACGTATCAATATTGTGCACTTAAATATTCAAAAAGGCTTTCGATATAATCCCTCATTAAAGACTTCAGATTTCTTAAAGGCATCATGGAGTAAGAGGGAAGGTCCTCTTTAATCAACACCTAGTTGAAAGACAGCAAAGAGCATGAGTACGTGAACAGTTTTTACAATTGGAGAAGACTGCAGGCAGGGTTGCCAAGAGACATGCAGTGGCATCTAAGCTGTGTTCACATAAGACTTGAAAAGGGAGCAAACAGTAAGACAACACATTTGCTGAAGACACCAATGTGAATAACACTGCGACAATTAAAGCTAACTACACATTGTTGCAGAAGAATCTCATGGTATTCTCATAGCAAGAAGATGGCAGATGAAATGCAATTCTGGCAGAGGAAAAAGTATCAGAGCCTATATGCAAACACTCTAAATCTGCACAAATATGCACACAGATTCATGTCTATAAATCAGGCACTTCCACTCATAATCGTTATCCTGGAGTTCTGCGGACAGTGCTGCTAAAGTATCATCCGTTGCTTAGAAGAGGTCACAAAAGGCACGTGGAAGATCAGGAATTCATAGGAGAAGAGAACTAAAACCAGAAAGAGCCCTATGCTGCTGTGCTGTACATATATCTTTAAGGGTGATTTTGGTCACCTTCTCAAAAGGACAGATTAGAGTTTGAAAGCATCCAGCAAGGACTGACAAGCAGGAACAGAAATGCAGAACAGCTTCCACATATGAGGAGAATTCAAAATCAGAAGACTCCAGCCTTGGGGGACATGGGGATGAAGGCTGAGGGGGACAAGTGCTGAGCTGATTGTTACTCACTACTCATTCAGCACACCAGAACTATGGGACACCAGACAAGATGATGAGGCGGAAGGCTGACAGAAGGGAAATCTTAGTGTGCACACTGTGTAATTTAACAACAGGGCCAAGAGCACAGGATGCTGTAGAACCCAAAACTATAAATAGATTTGAAAAAGTAGTCAGACACATTAATGGAAGAAAATCCATCAGTGGTTGTTAAAAGCAAAAATAGCAAGTAACTCCTGATTCAGGAAGTCTTTAAACTGCAGATTACTGTAAGCTGGAAAAGGACTGGACTGGAAAGAAGTATTACTATTGCTGGCCCTGTTCTTACATTGTTTTTCTAGGCATCCACTGCCGACTTGTCTCAGAGGAAGGCTTTGACATGAGGTGACCAAGGAGATCCCTCTCCTGAAACTGTTTCTAAAAGTCATGAGCTGAAGAGCAAGTTACCTCAACCTAAGTCACTGGCTCTGCGTACTATCCTGCACAACACCAAATCCCTGCCTTGAGGTAAGGTATATTAGCTCCAGCTCAGTGCTGCATTGAAGCAGTGGCATAGTTTCTGAATATGAGCTGGATTGTACAAGGCCACCCTGCTTTGAAAAGAGGCAGGATGAACGGAAGTCCATCTGTGTCCAACTAGGCATATATAATCTTTCTCTTCTCTTCCGTGACAGATCCCCTGGCACCCCATATCATCCCAAGAGTGCTCCTTACAGGAGGAGATGTCTTCTTGCTATCTGCTCCAGCTTGACTTCATCGTTCCTAAACAGAGGTGATCGTAACTGTACACAATGTGATACCAGAGGATGCCTGCAACTCAGCATACGGAATTGCCATCTTCCCACCCCCCTTTGAACAACAAAGTCATCCAACTTGGAAAGCCTGACGCCTTTCCTCTGACCAGCCACTGTTAGCCAGAAGGGTTTGGACTGGAGGTGTGCTTCACAGGGATCATTGCATGAGCCCAGACCGGTCACCATGGCTGCTATTGTTTGAACAGCAAACAGCCTTTCAGGGAGACAGGCGATGAATCATGTCCGAGTGAAGAAACCTCTATTCCAGATTTATTTTCTTTTAAATCCCACTAACAGGCCTCCAACCACTTCACTGGAGTTTCCTGAAGAACGAAGGGTACACATAAAAAATGATTTCATACTCTTTAGGGCTGTATAAATTAAACTTTGCTCTGGCCAGTAAGTTAGAGAGTAAAGCTAAGCAACCCATGTGCAGATCACCTGCACTTCTGCGATTACTTCACAATTAGACAACTGCTGAAAGCAGCTGGAGGCAAATGCAATATATTTACTAGCAAAACACAAAATGAAAGAGTCTGTTTCAGTGCAAAAAAATACATAAATGAGGTTGTAAAGAGAGCTGTTTGGCAAAGAGTAATCAAATAAAATAAAGTATGGTACATTAAGTTGGGCAATTCATGGCAGTTCATTTTGTGCCATTGAGACCATCGCTAAAGAAAATTCAATATATTCCATCACATTACTACGGTGTTCTGGAGGATCACAGCAAATTTTTGCTATGTTTTCAAAAGGAAAGTGTTACATTATTGGTAGTTCCAGAGAACTGAAGTTATGTAAAAGCAGCATGCCTTAAAAATGTGATTGCCAGAACCAAAGTTTGTGCATAAGCATGCAAAGTGCTGACACCAGTTTTTGCAGAGTTGCCAGAAAAGAAAAAGTAGCTGTTAATTTATAATAATCAAAACGTCAATCACAACAATGCATCGACAGCAGGACTCATGCTAAAGAAAACTATTCCATGTAACAAACTTATTTTAAAGAATACAAGAATGCAATTACTCTCCTGTGGTCACTCGTACCTGAAGAGCGATTCTCGTGACAGCCAGATTTCGTTCTGCTTCACAGTCTTCCAAGAGAAGAGCAGCAGCAGTAAAACAAAGAGGGTCAGAACAGTAATTCTCCATTTATTTAACCATGTAGACAGCTTTCTTAGACCATGTACAAAAAGGATGCAGTACCCCATACTGGAAGAAGAAAAAAAAAAAAAACAAAAGGAAAATGCATCACAAGTTATATTCCAGTACTCTGGTTTATATGCAAGACCACTCATTATTGCGTTTATTACACAATTAGAGCGTTTTTTGGACTAATTGTATTTTCTGGGCTAACAAATTCCAATTCAACAGCAGTTTTCCTCAAGTCACTGCACAATTTCCAAATTAATCTAAATGATAGACCCAGATGCCAGAAGTACAGTAGCTCACATAATACCACCCAGCATAATGGTAGCTTACACCAACCCGCAGAAGGCAGCTGCTTTTCTGAACAGCAAGCTAAGAAAGCACCATGTAATAACAGTAATACTGAGCACTACTGGGGCAGCATGGAAGTGAAAAACATTTTTAACACAGGGAAGTCTCCAAACAACCCCAGCAGTGGCCGCTATTAATTCTATTTCACAAATTGTGAAGCTGTGGTGGGAGAACAAGTGTTGTAACCAACGTCACAGCAGGAGAGGGTGGAAAAGGCCATGTCAAAGGCAGGAGTCCCTGCCTGGGTCTTGCATACCTACATCAGAGCCAGCCCATCCCTTCTAGTGCCCAGTCCAGAACAGCTGAGATGCAATAGTAGAGCTTCTTCACTGCCCTTCCATAAAACCACACACAGTCTTCTTCATTACAGGCTCCCAGTACTTTCACGGCTCCCCATGCACAACTACTGAGGCATTTTCTGCAAAGTGAACTGCATTTTGAACTGAGATCTTATTCCTGTATAACTTCAAATCAATTCAGTAATTATTGACCTTAATTCAAGATTTACGTTAACTCTTCCAGTGATGCCTCTCTGAGCTGGAAACGGGATGCTTTCGGTTGCTGTACTTAGTGCCACTAATTCTACTTGGCATTTTTAAAAGGAAATTTAAATTTTGCTTGAGGAATTTCCGTAGCTTATTTATAACTCAGTTACTTAGCACCTGGCTTAAACTTAAAAGCTATCTTAGCTCAGAAAACTTCCCCCCCCCAGCCCCCAAAGGAAAAAGGGCGCAGAAGGATATGGAGTAACACCTGAGGACCACCAGTACCCAGGACAAAAAAGCAGTCCTCCCCAGACATTGGCACATGTTAAACCCTAGCTGAATCCCACACTTGAATGTAGGCAGGCTGGAGGCAGACAGCCCATCAAACCTGCCTGCACTTCAGACGGAGATCTACAGGCTTTCCTGATCTGTACCAAGACATGTGAGCAACTTCCCTATGAGACTGCTAGGAGGTAAGAAAAACTAGAACACAATTCCCCTGTCAGAGATGACCTTGCAAGCAAGCACACAGTACAGTGAAAGTCAGTCTGGATATCAGAAAAACATCCCATCTTCAAGGAGCTGTGAGCATGCTTCTCAGCACAGTTTCTGCGGCCTCTCAGAGGGCTGGGCACACTGCTATTGCTGGGCTTCCTGAGGATGGAGAGGGACAAGAATTCTCGCTTTTACTGCGGAATAAAGTGACTGTTGTATATGCTGACAGGCAGCAGGCAGCGGTGCCATCTCTAGCATAGTACAGGTGCCACATAAATCATAGAGAAGTACAGATATAAGGGGCAAACACAGAGACATCAGATCTAGCCATCATTCAAGACTTCTTTCTTCGCCGTTGATTTAGAGTTCTCCTGTTTTTCAGATGTGTGTGTCAGTATAGTTGGAGGTTTTTATTTAACTGTGCTCACATTCTGCTACAACACATTTCTTATGGCACTTGCACTGTTTTTTTTCCATGAATTCTTTTGCACACATATATTTATTGCAACTACATTAACTGCAAGCAGACATTTAGATCTATAAACCGAGACACTGGTGCCAAACAATCCAGCCTGTACAGCTATTGAACATTACTTTATAAAACCTCTGAAAAGCTAATCTCAGTAATAAGCCCTCCCTTCGCGATAAGAAACGCCTCAAAAACCTGCAGATAGTTTTCACTCTCTTATTTTGCCTCTCAGCAATTTTATCCCTCCTTTGGAATTAATTATCTGACAAACATTAATTGCTTTAGCACAAGGCTGTTTTCAAAGGAATTCCCCTAGACCTTCGCAGCCTCAGGAATAAGCCTTTTCTAACAGAATGGTGAATACATCCAGAAAACAAAAAAATTGCAAACGTCAATGTCTTGGTATTTGTGTCAAGCCCTGTCCCAGCTGTTGGGAAAGTCTGCCTTAGCGGCAGCACTCAAATCTGCTTGGCCAGAGCACAGCCAGCATCACGATAGAGCTTACAGAGCCCAGGAAAAGCAGCTTCCAGGGGTTGCTCTCCAGTATCTGCAGTGCCTTGCCACAAGTCACAGAGAGAGGCTGGGCGCTGCAAAGAATTAAGGGTTCATTTCAGCCTGCAGCTCCCATCCCGGCTGCACTGGCATTGACACTGCAGCAGCTCACAGCTCCGCACGGCGATTTCCATCAGAGGCTCCCAAAGCACTTCCTAAGGGTCTGCTGATATTTTCCTCTTACAGAAGAGCAGAAGCTGAATCATGTCAGCAACATGATTTGCTCTGCTGAGAGCAGACTGGCAAACAAGGCAACAAAGCTGCAGTCCAAGGTCCTACCCACAACACAACGGAGTACACAATGGAAAACATCTTGCTGAAAAGACCACAGGACTCGTTGAAAGATGAACAGGTAAGTTACCCAAAGGCAGGCTCGACATTCACACTCGGCAAGGCAGCAAGGCCACAGGATTCAGCAGGAAGTACAAAAACAGATGACCATGGGCTCTCAAATGGCTGCTGGAAGCCAGAATCCCAAACTGCAAAGCTGCTTAGGGTAAAGTTAAAGGAGTGATACTAAAGAGGCAGGACTGAAGCATGATTTACACTTTAGTAAGAAAGGGGCCTACAAGTTTGCCAGAGAGGGACTCTTCATCAGGGACTGTAGCAATAGGACAAGGGGGTAAACTTCAACAGGTTAGTTCAGGTTAGGTATAAGGAAGAAGTTCTTTGGTGTAAGGGTGGTGAGGCACTGGAATGGGTTGCCCAAGGAAGTTGTGAATGCTCCATTCCTGACAGTGTTCAAGGCCAGGTTGGACAGAGCGACATGGTTTAGTGTGAGGCATCCCTGCCCATGGCAGGGGGGGTGAAACTAGATCTTCTTAAGGTCCTTTCCAACCGTCAACATTCTATGATTCTAAGACAGAGATAATTGTGACAGCATTAGGACTGAGTTGTAGTTGTGCTATAATTATAGCCTAACTAACCTACAGCTCATGTACCTGCACTACAAAATGCACAGGAGCCCAAAAGAAAGGAAAAGAAGGAAAAGGATCAGGAAGCATGAAGTGGTCTTTTATTTTCAGAACCTGGTAAATTTGGCTTAAAACTTCAGACCATTTCCTGCCACTATCATCAGGGACAGGGTGGGGAGGACACACCCGCATTATCTTTCAGGGACATTTCACTGCAGATGTCAGATGGAGCTGCACCTTTTTGCATGGCTTTTTTTATAATATGGTCATTGCAAGGGCATTCCCTGGTCAAGGGCGAATATACATTCCTGGCTGCAGGTCTTTTGCAGGCCAAGGACTCCCAGAAGCACAAGGCGCTCATGTGTTCCCTGCTGCCAGGAAAGCATGTGTCACAAATTGTTTGTAAAACAACAACTCCCTGCAACATCCCCAAAGCTATTATCCTTGGTAATTTTTGCATCTCACTTTACACTTCCACCTTAAGGCCAAATAATTTTGGTGAAATCAGAGCAAATCCAGACCCCTCCTCCAGATCCAGCTCTAAACAAACCAAAAAAGCATCTATACCAATGTATTAAGCATCTGTAAAAAAAGCACAATTATATTACTGTTGTTTCCTTGTCCCAAAATCACATAATCCCTCATATTTTACAACACACTTGTTTCACAGTAGACTCAGCAGTCCCAGTACAGAAATTAGCTTTAGTAGAGAGAACATGAAGTTTTGAACTAGTAAATGACCAAACTTGCTTAGATGGGAGTTAGACACTTAGATACTGCTGCTGCAGCAACATGTCCAACAGTCACTGGACCTGGAGAGCCCCCCTGCCATGCTTCAGCCCTGAGATACAAGTTCATCCCATTTCCCTTGATCCCAACCTCATAAGGCTTCACATAAGCCATTTGAAGCTGCCCTGAGTTTTAGGAGTCAGCAGCACCCCAACAGTGGTGCCCATGGTGGGAAGAATCTACACAGATGAGACTGCACTTATCTGATTAACTTGCTGTGTGACTCCAAGGCATTTCCTATGTGGTGATCCTGTTATCACCTACAAACACAGAGAACACTGCAAATGCAGTAGCTTGTCTTCTCAAAGAGGTGTGGGAACTCGAATCCATATCAAACGTTAGCACTGCCTCACACACATTCACAGAAAGAAAATTTAAATTGTCTCAGAAGGACCTTTCATCAATGACCTATTTGCCACTTGAAAAACTTACTCTTAAGCACTGCATCCCAGACATCTCCATAGCTATTGGATATGCACCCAGGTAGTAGGGTTGTAGGTTTGGGGTTTGTTTGGGTTTTTTGTCAACTCTAGCATTTCCTAGGAAGGGGAGGGAGGGGGACCATTTCTCCTGAAGGGCTTCTCTCTTGGCATTGTAATGCCTGTCATGCAAACGCTTTTCTGAAATACTCTGTAGTGAAAACAAAACAATGGGAAACAAGCAAAATCCCCATCCCCTATTATATTTTTAAGTCAGTTTTCCACTGCATGACTGTGAAACTGCTAATCTTTCTCTTTTTAACCTTCTGTAGAATAAGCAACAGTCTGCTACTGCAACTGCTCCCCACTATGAAAAGTCTCTGCCAGCTTGGTCCGTGGGGTCAGATGCAAAGCAGGACCAGAGGAACAGCCTGACAAGTTAACGCAGTTTTTCCATGGGCTCACAATGAGCACATTATTATGGGAGAACCTGTGGCTTCAGCAATTCAATGATGCTGCAGGAGAGCTTGGCAAACGGACTTACAAGCCAATGGTTTCATGACTGCTCACATTTCAGACTCCTGTGGTACTAAAGTGGTACCTTAGGCATGTCCTGAACTGCAGTGAGGGCATGGCTGCACCGGGCAGGCAAAACCCTCTGTGCTCCTGCCATGTATTTATGGCAGATCACACGTAGGGAACTGTGCAATAATAGATTTTTGTCTACAATTTCCATGGTTTGTTAATATCACTCCACCTGCAAGGAAGCATAGAGAGAGGAGGCAGAAGCAGATGGGAATGAGGTGGCACACAGGCCCCATTTCCCATGGTGTGCTACATATATTGCCCACTTAAACCAAGAGCCAAAACAGCAGAAACTTAATATTTGCAAACACTTCTTGGATAACCAGATCACAAATTCAATCTTTCCGTTGGCCATTGGCCTTGGGCTCTTTCCCAAGGCAAGGCTGTTACTGACAATGCTTATCCACAACTTCTCTCTCCCTCTATGGATCAGGTTTCTCACAGTCAGGAATCATTTGGCTGCATTTGGTTCTTGGCAATGGCATTTAATCAAAGACACATGTGGTTGCTGCCACAGCCCAAGGTTATTAGGATGGTCTGCTACAGCAGTCTGCCAGCATAAGAAACCATCTTACCTCTACCAGGCTCTTGAAAAAGGAGGTATGTTCTAATCACACATCTTACTGTATTTTCTGAGTTGTGACTTTGCAAGGCACAAGTTTCCACTCCACAGAGGAGCCTGCGGGCAGAGCAGGCTAAGTGCTGTCGTTCAGAGGCACCACAAATGAGGGAACCAGCCCTGACACCAGTGCTGCAGCTCAAATCCTTTCTAACTCACAGAGGCAAAGCTATGACCTCAGGAGTTAAAAAGGGTGGAAGAATGCAGAAAAGACACCTTCCTCACACCTTTTAATGGTTATTTTGGGGACGTCAAATCTTGTGAAGTAGTTTGTTTGTTTTCAGAAAAACTGATTTAATCTCAACTACATACATGTAAACTACATGCATGTAAATCCACTGATTTCATCCAAGCAGTTACTCAGGATTTCAGAGCTCAGCCTAGACAAGAATCCAGATGCATGCATACACATACATATCAGTTAGAAAAAGAGTTACCTATAAGCAGCCTGTCAAAGCATCGAAGAAATACTGCCCTTTTTAGGGGCTGCTAATGCAACAAAAGGTATTATCTCAAAACGATACTGAGACCAGAAAATGCACTTGGCTCTGACATTTCACCCTGGAGGCTCTTTCTGGACTGCAAGCCTTCTTGATTTCCAGCTCTTATTTAAGATTACTCCCTTTCCCGCCATAAAAACTAACCCTTGCTTTCAAGCTGAAGCAAGTTTAACCCTTATGTGTGTGACTTAAGCTAAATTCATACTCTGCTGCTACACTTCTGAGAGTGGGGAGCCCAGACTTGAGAAAGACGGTGTCTGCTGCCAGGTCCAAACACCGAACACAAACACTTGATTGTCTCGGATTTATTAGTCTTACACAAGCCTCCTAGCCCCAGTCCCACACATATAATATCTGGCACAACATGCTTTTCATGCTTGCAGTCCAAGCCACTTCAGCTCTGCAGCCTGAGCTGAAGAAATACACTGAGAGGAAGAGGTAAAGCCATCTGAAATGCAACTTGCAGGCAGGGCTGTTGCTTCAGGGGAAAAAGGCAGTTCACCCCTGTTTAACTTATCAGCTCTGCTCACACTGCTCTAATGGGGAGTAATTGATTGCAAAAAGCACGCCTGCATGCCCTGTGGGCTGCTCCTGTCTTACTACACAGCTGTCAGATGTGGAAAGGAGAGCTGGGAAGCAGGGATGGCCAGGGTGGCTCCTTCTGTCCCCAAAAGCACTCTCAGGCACAGAGATGCAGCGATGAGCAGTGCTGGAAGGGTGGCAAAGATGCTGTTTCACGAAAAAGGTCAAGTTTTCCAAGGCTGGAGCCATTTCAGGCAGGAATAAAATCTGGGCTTTAAAAAAAAACGGTTTTCATCTGGAAAAAAAGGTGTATTTGTATGTGCATCCTATTTTGCACTGGGATCACTCAGAAAAGCCAGATACAAAGAAATCAGGGTACCTCCCTGTGACTTGGATCACATGAATTCAAACCACGTTGCAAGGTAAGGCTGAGAGTTGCGGTGCACTGAGTGAGTGCACATGTAGGGCTCCAAGTTTGGTGTCCCTCAAGCTCTCCAGTTATCAAAGCCCAAGTGCTGATATGGAATAAGCACACTCCACTGGTCCCAATATATTTCGGAAATGGAGAAGTTTACTTTGTACTCCCAAGCTTACTGCTGGATCAAGACGTTCTCTCACAGCTGGTACAAGGCCTAAACTCAGCAAGTTACAGACTGGCTAATTTGACAGGAATGTAAGCATGAGTACAGATAAGGTCTGGAAACAAACTTCTGCCACCAAGTGATCTAGCAGCCTGTAGATCAGCACTAGCAATCCTAGAAAGGTGCTGGTGTGTGGCAGATGGACCTTGGGGTCCCAACTCTCAGATGAGTATCTCCCCCAGAGAGGCAGCTGTGGGCTACATCCATCCAACAGTCCATTTCTGTTGTTCTTCTGACCGTAAACTCCATCTCAGGTTGGAAAGGTTGGAAAAGTCTTTTGTTTCCAACCTTTTCATCTGAAGTTTCACTGCAGTTTCAGCACCTTGGCAGAAAGTTTTGGGTTAACTAAAATGTCATATTTTCCATGGGAAAATGTATCAAAACTTTCTCAAGCAGTTTGGAGTACGAGGAAAATGCCTGTCGGAACAGTCACGTTTTTGGGACTGAATGTCCAAAGGCAAGGAGGATGTGGGATGTGTCACAGGCAGACAACCAGCAATATTCACTATGCATTTCTAGGTCTTCATTGGTGCTGAATTTTAGGGACAAAGGGAAAAGTGTTGCTTAAATTGTCTATCTTCCAGTAATGGCAAAACAGAATTAACATGTTTTTCCTTGGTTACCAGATGTTTTAAAAGACTTCAGGACCACCACCAAGGTATAATGGTTAGGATATAAAATAAATCCTATTGGGAAAAAAACAAGCCTCACAGCTCAGAAATATCAGTGTGACAACCAAGGAACTGGCAGTGTACTTACTACCGAGTGTGCCGAATGCGTCAAGTTTTCACCAGAATTAAGAGGCCTTTTCCTGGAATAAGGTCTGCAATTCATAAGTGCAAAGACATAGAGAACCATAAACACTGGCAGAATACATCTAACGTGGAAAGGTACCTTATGAGTTAGTGTTGACTTTGTCCTTGGCTCTGAACTAAAAGCTATGCATGCCTATATTAAAGGTACTTAGACATAACCGGCTAAGTCATCAAAATGATTTACCTGCACAAGCAATGGGGTCCTCAAGTCATAACATGCCGTAATTGGAGAAAATGCAGGAAGTCTTATTTTCCTTATTAGAGAGGAAATATGGGCTAGAAATGAATGATTTCGCTAACCTTTGAAAGGCCATTTGGGCACATTTCCCTTCCCTTCCTTCCAGTAAGTCACGTGATTAAAAAAGCCCTACTTCACTAGCGTTCAAGTCCAAGATTTCGCTTCCAACAGATTCCTATCTGAAAAATTTACAGGTAACACATAAACTTTTCATGGTTTTGATTACTATATGCATTATGGAAAGAAAACATTTTACAAATGAAAAATCTGATATGATTCCATGGGGATTACACAGAAATTCCTCTAAATCTTATATACTTTACTGTGGGAAGGGTCTGTATGCTGCAGTTTTAATTAAAATACTGTAATAACTTCTGGAATTCTATAGTAGGGAAATAATTTACCATGCAATTCCATCAGAAGTCTCAAAAACCATCATGTAAGAAACTGTTTTCTATTAAATTTCACAAGGCATCTTCTTAAGGGCACTGTATACCCTTGTAAATAAGAATTTCTCTTTAAACCAACATGACCAAGCAGATTGGTTCCACAAGACGACATGAACTGAGCTTATTACTATTTTCAAAACCAATATCCTTACATTTCTGCATTATTTTCAAAAGCAGAATAAATGAGTTTGAAGGTTTTCCTTTAATCTATCACAATGAAACCAAAATCTTTAGAGTATAGCCACTAATGCTTATACTTTGCAGAAATTCAGCTTTTCTTTGAATTGACTGTACACTGCCAAAACACATGATGTTTCTCAAAAGCAGGTTTTAAAATTAGCTAAAATAATGCAAGACTGCAGTCTAGACCAAATGCATCATAAACTAATCTTTTTCAGCTTTTCAGCATCATTTCAGCTTTTATTCCTAGGTCTTTACTGCCTTTTGTCAGAATATATGACACCAGCATCTCGACATTTTTTGCCTGCATTTACAGAGAACAGCTGCATTGATTTCTCCTTAAAGTCTTTAACAGGGGTGGGCAAGCCTTCAAAAACCAGGAGCTTAAGTTTGGATACGCAGCTGAAAGGTAGCTGCTCGCAGTGTTTAGCCTTTCTACAAGCAGTTAATTCTCGGTAATTAATGTGAACTCTCTCTGTCCCCTTTCAAAAAGCAGAATGGAATTATCCTCTCTATTGAACAGATGAGAAAGCAGAACCGGAGTTGCTTGCCTCAACCAAGGATCTCACCTCCTCGCCTCCAGCCATGAGGCATTTTGCAGACTGAAGCTTGAACAAATGCCCTGAAGTAGGGACAGGCATCCTCATGGTAAAGAGAGACCAAGCTGGGGCCTGGCCCGCTGCCTCCCAGTCCTCTCCCAGAGCACCCAGTTACAGGAAATATAATCCAGTTTGCTCCTTCTGAACATGGCCCTCACAAGAACAGCAGCAATAGAGTAAGGCACTGAAATCATGTTTCTTTTAAGTAAATGGAACAGGTGTAACTCAGAGTCCATATCCAAATCCCAAATGAATTGTGGATTTATAACATGAAAGCAGGCAAAAAGCTTAATTATGTTATGAAATTGAGATCAGGGAGCAGTTAAATTGGCTCCATGGAGACAATGGGACTTTCACCACTGACTTTGCTGGGGTCAGGGTTTGACTCCAATTGAAAACAGAAGCTTCTTCTGTAACTCACATGATCCCTTACAGGATCTGATCTAATACCAAAGGAATTCTGAAAGGCAAACAGGAATTCAGCTCATGGTGAACTCATAGCTTCAAATAATGCTATAGAAATAGGTGACGAAGGAAACTGAAAATACACCACTATCCCATTATAAAACTGGTCTTCAAGAAAATGAAAATAAAGTGGAAAGAGTAACACGCTCCCAGAAAAAAAGAAGCACCAGTAAGTCCCATCCTCAGGTGGCTGTCCTATAAGCAAAAGGACTTTGCTCAGAGATACTCAAGTCCACAAAAATTACAGGCAATTCCACTACCTACCAGTTTTGGGTGGTTTTGTTTTCCAAAAGTTAATAACGTATGGAATTATACTAATTGGAACAAACGCATCAGCACAGAAACCAAAAACATGCTCTATGCAAATGCAAAAATTCATATGGTGCCTGCTTTGCTTTGGCACAGGGAAAGCTTTAACATGTTTAGCTCCTGAAAAATGCAAGCACTTTTTCCTAGATGCTGGCTTTCTTGCAGATTTTGAGATGGATGCTGAAGCAAATGCCATCCTGTATAAAGCAGGTATCTCATCTTCTAGTATTGACAATTAGGGTTGCAACATCAACTCTTGATAGAGTGCGGAGATGTTAAAAGGAAAAAAGAAATAAAGAAAATGACAGCAACCAGTAATTGCCTGTGCTGGGAAAGAGTAACTGCAACCCACTCACCACCCAAAAATGGTGCAGGTACCACTGTCTTGCCTATTGCTTTCAGCAAATTGGAAATAAGCCATGTAGCAGTGTTTTGGTTGATTTGTTGGTTCATATAAGGTTGCGAAAACAGCTTAAGTTGCCCAGCTACAATACAGCAGCCCTGCCAAGAGCCACTGCTATAAGGGTAGCAGTGAAAGATGAGGAAGATGTAGAAATAGCTCTGATTGATAGGAAAGATCCAGGAGGTGAGAGCAACCTCAACTCTGCTGATGTGTCAGTAGGGCAGGCAGCCCCTGGATGGCCCACAAGTTTGCCTCTCCAGTTTCTGCATGGTGAAGGACAACACAGAGGACAAGCTAGTGCTGAGTACAGACAAATGCTCACAGCTCAGAATACCTGCAAGTACATAGCTGTTCTGGATTTTCAAAGAATCAGGCTGTCTGTGGTGTTCTGAGCACATCAGCAGATAGGCAGCAAGTGTTATTGTATCTATGCTTTGAAGAGGTGAAAAAAATTTTGTGGTTTAATTCTTTCACTGATCCAGCTATTTATTGTGACATCTCTTTGGAAAATTGTGGTCTAGAGATATGTATCCCAGCTAACACTTCCAAGATACGTATTTCATCCCCCTAGCCCTCCTAAAAACATGTTTTCCCCTCTTAAGGATAAGAGAACAACAACAAAATTAAAATTAGAAATTGAAATACAAATAGTTTTCCTTTGATATTCTTCAGGCTAAAGTAATGCTATTATTAAAAGAATCCTGATTTTAACAAATAAGTGCTTGAAAGCCCCAAATAAAAACTAAATACAAGAAATATTTTCTCCAAATATTTCTGGTTTGCTAAAGCCAATTAAAGAAAACGTTCAACCATTTGGACTTAGCTTATATCCCTCTCCCCTGAGGCACAGCTTGCAGACAGAAGAGGAATTGCTGAATTGCTCCAAATACTTATCAATCCCCAGAAGGCAAGGCCCAGCCATATAATTAGACATCAAGCAAAAGGCTTATTCTCTGTTCTTTTCTATTTACAACATCCTTTATACAAATCCTGGAGTCCTTACTTAACTTAGATTGAAAAGAAAATGCTTGACATTTTGCCCAGGTAACTACTGTGCAACACGGAATTAGGGCTTCAGGCTGCAACACGCATACACAACTGTCACATCCATAAATATTAATAGAAGGCTATTACTTGAAACAGAGATAGAAAAGCACCTTCCAGCATAAGCCCAAAACCATAGATCACTGAGCTCTCCCCACCTAATTGAGAACTTTGGTCTAAATACAGATGAACAACCACCTCTGACATACTAACTGAGTTTTAGAGAAGGAATGGTAAAGAATAAGAAAAGCCCTTTTCAAGACATGAGATAAGAAAACTGCTAAAGGCTGTTCTAAATAAAGAACATGAGGGCTTCCTAAAGCCATCGTTATTAAACTGCCACGCTCCCAAGGTGGAGGAGGAACAGACAAACAAACAGAAAACCAAACAAAACCCCCACACATGATTTTTGCTTTTCCATAGTCATGAACGCTCACAGAAGTCCCCCTCACTACTCATGTCATTTTGCACCCGGAGGATGCAAGAGAGCGCATTTCTTGGTAACTCGTGGCCAAGAGCTCAGCTCTCTTGAGATCCTTGTGCTGGAAACTAAACTGCCCACCATTCCCATAAACCGCCAGGGTTTGCCTTCCCTTTTCATGCCAGCTGCCTCCCAGCCTGAGGTAGGAGCAAAAACCAAATATTGCAAAGCAGGACATGAGTGATCTGAGCAAAGTATGAGATCAGAGGATTCTGACAGAGACTTACTCCAGAAACACCACTTAATCTATCGTCTACCTCAGTTTTCCTGCCTGGAAAAATTAAAAAAACAACAGGATCTATCAATTACCTACTTTGTAGGTCATATATTTGCAAGGCCCTCAGGGAGATGAAAAGCATTATACAAACTATATGCACACGTGTTAACGGTGATTAATTTTCTCTGCACAAACATATCCTTTTTTCTTCTTCATTGCCCCTCCTCTCATTATATCAGCAGTCTCATCTGGAGGAGGAAGAGGAACTGCTGACAGCTGAAGTATTTTCTGCAGTTCTTTTGAGATTCAGAAATGCAACCACTCAACACAGCCCTGGGTTCAGCTGACTGTTTCCTTAATAGCTTTGCGCTTTCATGTGTTTCCTCATTTTCTGTTACATGAATTTAAAGCAATCTGATTTCCAAGTTAATTTGAAATGATGCAGGATCCATTACTTGAGGGTATCATTTGCAAAATAACTCCAAGAAACAACTTTCACTCACTATACTTCCAGGTATACTCTCAGCAAACAAAAGCAGTGCTAGTGATGTGAATAAAATCAGCAGGATTTGACTCAAAAAGCATATCAGTATATAGCAGAGCACAGAGATCCAGTCTAACTGCATGAGAAGCTTGTAATAAATGCAACAGCTTCCACACAGCCTGAGTTTTATACCAACAAGCAGCCCTTTTGTGATAGCGCTTACAGAAATGATGATCAGAATATGCGTACAGCTTTGCAAAAGACCACCTGTAAGCATTTTTCTTAGAATTTTTGGATCCATGTTTTCTGAGGAATACAGTTTAAACATTTTGTGGGATAAAACTATTGTTTCAGTTATCACAAAGTAATCCAGAGTGAAATTGAAGACTTGTGCTTTTTCAACAGCTCCACAACACCATTTCTCACTAAAGATAACAGATGCTGACCTTCTGCACTTGAGGACAGAATTGGGCTTTCTGACTTGCAGCATCCAAGAACAACTATTCATACTCATAGCTGGAACAAACTGCACCAGCACAGGTTGCCCAGAGAGGTTGTGGAGTTTCTCTTCTTTGAGATATTCAAAAGCTGTCTGTACATAGTCCTGGGAGACTGGCTGCAGGTGGCCCTGTTTGAGCATAGAGTTTGGACCAGATGACCTCCAGAGGTCCTTTCCAACCTCAACCATCCTGTGATTCTGTGAAATGGGCACGGTCTGGTGCATCTTGGATGAACATCCTCTTACTGCCACCTCAGCCTCTGGTCTGGACACTGTGGAGATGTCAGAAGGACAGACACCAAGTTGTCCTTGGGTAAATGCAATCAGAAGCACCCAGACTGCTGAAGTGATAACTGTTAGCGACTGGAAGCTGAGAGAAATCCCAGGGTAGAGGCTGAGAGATGGAGAAGTGGCTGGCTTTTCTTCATCTTCTTCAACAATCGCAAATCCTGCCCTCTTAGATGTGTATGCAGTCAACAGCCTACAGGTAGGATGTGATGCGCGTACTTCCAGAACTGATGCCAACAGCCTTTTAAGATAGCAAGTCACCTTTGTTTGTACTGACCACTTAATGTAGTGGGAAAGCTGAGCAATACCACAATAAAAATGTGGCAGATTAACTTTTCATCTGCTTTCCTTAAGGTAAAGACATTAAACAATGTAAGCTGATAATACTACTAAGATAGAGAATCTTGGAGGTCTGTCCTCAAAACCAACAATCTCTGTATTGAGCTGTTTCAGGCAGAGCAAAAATACCTGCTCTCAACTAACTAGAAAATGTCTCATGCTATCACACTAAATCTCAAAGGCAGACAGCACACTGACTAGCAGTATAATGTTTGAAGTACTGTGAAAGGAGAGAAGCAATCGTGCCTGCTTTCACAAAAGGGGATGGTGGTCTCATTAGAAAGGAATTCAATTGCAATAGTTACCTCGGCATGTAAAGGACTCGCTCTGCCACCACAAATCCCACCCTGAAGAAGAGGTTGCTGGCTGGGATGAATGGGAAAACCAGGAACAACAAGCCAACCAAAACTTCTTTGTGTTCCAGTTTCTGCAATAACACAAAATTAAACAAATATCAACTAAACAAATCCAACTTAATTCACCACTAACTTTCCCCTTTCCAGTTTCTTATACATGAAAAAGGCAACTTAAATTAATATTTGGTATGTTTTGCATTTAAAAGAAATTATTTCAAGATGCTATTCTTATGTATATACACACTGTTTGTGCTTCTCATATGTCCAGAAAGTGCACAAACACTAACCACAGTGTGTATTGCTATGCTTGATATCTTTTCCAAGGTCAGCTCTACTGTATGCAGCTCTCTTAAGATGGCATAAGTAACACTTAAAATATATCCCATGATCTTTAAGATCCCTTCCAACTCTAACCATTCTATGTTTCTAAAATTGGTAAAACATTAGTTTAGAACAGTTTGTATGTATACATTAGCACGTCTATCACACCCTGGCTGTATGTAAACACACAAATGCATACTGCACACACAGACTGCTGTGTTCAATCCTGAATGTTTATTAACTGAGAAAAAGCTGTTCAATCAGTCACATTTTGTGTAAAGAAAACTAGCCCCAAATGGCATATCAATGGAGTCATTTTATCCCTTTGGAGACAATATCTAAACTTGAAATGATAGTTTAGCACATGAGGTCTCCATACTCATACAGAGTTGGAAATTTAAAACATGCTAGATGCTAAAATTAACATCTTTCACTTGAGCTCAATTAATGTCCTTCATTTGAGCTCACTTTAATGTTGGCTTGCTCTTTGAGGAGAAATTGAATTGCCACATGCACTTCAAATCAACTGTGATATGCATGGCCAACACAAGCCTCTCAGGATGCCATTAGGAGCAGCCGCTGTTGCAGCCACAGGGACACCCAAGCCTCCTTGAGCATGTTAATTTACCTCCGCCCCAAGAGGGTGAATAAGCTCATGCTTTCTGTCAATGATATCAAAGAATGTCATCAGGCTAACAGAAGTGTAGCACTGGGTCTGTTAAATCACCCAGGCAGACATCTGCACCTTCCTGCCCTGGCATACCACTGCCTCATGAGCTGCCGCAGCACCCTTTGACAGCCATTGAGAGAAGCCTTGTCATGCTTAGAAACAGATGCAACCAGAATCACTCACCGGTTGCAGCACTTTCTAATGGTTGTGGGCAATTTCTCAACTTTGGAGAGCAAATTAACTTCTCGTTACTGAAGGGATCTAAATTTGGAAACTAACAAGATTTTTGAGTAGAGGAATGGAGCCTGATCAATGACGTGGGATCAAGCGGTACAACCTGTTTGCTTTTGCACAGCTACAGACACCAGTTACCGCTGGCCTAGTCAGTGGCTGAAATTCAGAAGTCCTAGTATTAAAATATATTTATCCACTCTGTGGGGAAAAAAAATGAACATTTCCTATGGTAGCAAATGCAAGGGTATACGTCAGGAGGCGCTGATGTTGCTTTTGAGGAGCTAAACCACAGGATCACAAAAAACTGCACTGACTTCCCCTGGCTCAATGAGGAAACATGTAGCAGTGAGAGGAGAGGAATTTGTGTCTCCAGACTTCTTTATCAATACCTGCTTTATATAGCACCATGTTTACCTGCTTCTATTATCCACTCTTTCCGTGTCTTGGAATGAGAGTTACTACTGCCTTCTTGCAGTCACACCACCACCTAAAATACATTATTCCCAGAGCTGAAGCTGACACCAATCCATAAAACTGATGAGCACAGATGACTGGTAATGGTCAATTTGGCTTTTAATTACAATAGAAAATTGAATAGGAAAAAGGAAAGAGGATTAAAAATTATAACTCTGAATGAAAATTATCAGTCCTAGCTCAACTCCAACTTCCCTGCCACCCAGTTCTGGACATATACTCCATTTCTCTCCTGCTGTTTGACACTCTCTTCCCACCTTGTCTGGCATTAATTATGGTGCTCATTTTCTGTCACTGTTCTACTCCAAGGGTTTAACAACAAAGACAAAGAAGGTATGTTGGACCAAAAGGACTGCACTGCTATTGCATAAAACGTTCTCTGTCCTTAAGATACCCTCTTGATTTCAAATGAACCAGATATCAAGTATTTCTCCAGTTGTTGTTCATTAAGTCAGCAATTGGGAAAGCAACCTCTGGTTAGCATCTCTAGGAAGGACACGGTGTTATTCAAAGCAGCAGCACTGCAGATAAGCAAAGGAAACTGAATTCTGGAGAAAGATAAGTAAACCTGTACATGAAATGGGAAAAAAGAAAACGTAGGAATTATCTTGGCTGAAGGAAAAAATGGTATTGCATGCCCTTTCTCTTTCCACCAGTCACACACCAACGCCACTGGAGGCTGCCAGCTCAGTCCCTCAGGCAAGGCTCAGAGACAGGAGCCCAGCACTCACAAACCAGCCTCCCAGAGCAGCAGAGCCCTCCTTAGTGCTACTTATTTCTGAAACAAGAAACATCTGGCAGTACTCTTTTAAAAGCATTCAGTTTAGGCTGAGGCTTTTGTGAAGAGGTGGCTCTTGAGGGCCAGGCTTTACCTGATTTTGTTGCTTGCCAGCCAACAGATCAAACTGCTGAGCTCACACTGCAGTCACTCCAGAGCTCAGTGTGGGTTTCTCTCCTCTACCAAGCCATTAACTTTCTCAAAATTTGTACAGA
This sequence comes from Psilopsiagon aymara, assembly GCA_024733675.1. Taxonomy (NCBI): domain Eukaryota; kingdom Metazoa; phylum Chordata; class Aves; order Psittaciformes; family Psittacidae; genus Psilopsiagon; species Psilopsiagon aymara. The sequence goes on from JANRGW010039898.1 coordinate 45,996, forward strand.
CATTTCGTGCATTTGACACCTTGGCTATATGGTTGGGTCCTGCCTGGGAGGAGAGGCTGCGGGAGACCCTGGGCAGGAAGCCCTGCCCACAGTTTGGAACTTATACTCAAATAAAAAACCATCCTATTCTCAGCCAGATCTTATTTCTCATTTCCCTAAATAGTTTCTACTGACTGATTAGATAATGAGCAAAACCGGCCCTTGCCCTGATGGAAGAACTGCATGTTCTTCTATCCCTGCCTTCTGAGGGCTCGTCGCACAGCAGAGCTATCCATCCCTGCCTTCCCAGCAAGGGCTAACATCCACTGACCTAGGCAGCTCAGAGAAAACAGAAAAAAAAAAGGATAGAAATGCAAGCACAATATGTTGACAGGATTCTGTGCATCACAGGTGATAACTGTAGACAGCTAAAAGCCAACAGCACAAGTCTCATAAGACACCATATTTTCCTTTATTTTCTTCCCCTATCAAAATTTACTTAGTAGATTCACCTTTTAATCCCCCTTCCCCTGGAGGGGCTGATAGATTTATAAATGAGTAGACAAGCACAACAGAACGGTGCAAGAATATTGGAGACTGGTACTGTAGGGCTGCAGGAAGAGAGGGCAGCGGGATCTTCCATCCAACACAAGCCACAGATGTCCTCCATGTGTTTTTTAGAGAAAAAAAAAAACAACCCAACATGTAGCTTGTTTCATTTTTAAGTGAATAAAACATAAAAACCCCACAAACGAACAAATATTGGAACCATTCATTCAGTTTAACTGCTTCAGTCATATGAACTCACTTAAGAGACAGCTGAGCTAAAGATGGCCTGGAGCAGCAGTCAAAGCTTTTAAAGAGTAGTAGGCAATTTTGTTTGTCTTGCCTTTTCCTTAAAACAAGAAGAGCTGGTATAGAAGTTATAGATCACTTCATTCCTTGTACAGAGACACATCTCCTTTCCTCTTGGAGACAGTGCTTTCTTTTGGAAATACAAACTTGCCTTCCTATCAGTCACTGAATTCTCAGGGGGTAAAAAAAAGCCCACTTTTGATTTAACCTTGGAATGATTCCTTTTGTTAAAGTCAAGCCAACATCTACCTCTAATTACAATTAGGCCTTCATTATATTGTTACAAAAACAAACAAAACCCAAGAAACCAAGCCAAAAAACAATAAAGAAGAACTTCATCAACCTGCTGCTTTTCATAAGACTTGAAGAACTAAAGAACACCACTTTTTCTCCCAAAGGCAAGACAAGAAAATTGTCACACTATCTCAAACAAAATAGCAAAGAATCAATCCAAGGCTAAAATCAACCGAAACAACAATAAATCTCAAAAATTGCTTCTTTGGCAATTAGGGGGAAAAGAAGAAAATCTTGAGTTAACAACTGAAAGAGAACTTCCCATGTTACATACAAGACATACTTCTGTGCTACACAAAAATATTTGATTACTACAGTTAGATTATTTGCTGACTACTGTTAGATCACAAGTCTTCTACAAGCCAAAGCCTACAAAGTACAACCGCAGGAGGTATGCAGATTATGTTGACATACCTATCATAAGCTATGGACTTGCACAAGCCCACTGTAAATTAGCTGTGTTTCCCCTTCAGGAAACATTGTCTGAGGTGCCAGATCCATTAATCTTGTACATGTTCACATCCCCTGGCACCTCCAAGGGCAGAAGCACTGGAAAGTGGAGCTGTGAGGACAACCCTCCTGTCAGCTGGTCAAAGTTGCACTTTGGGGGAAACAGCAGCTGGGCAAACAAGTCCAAGCAAATTCTGTTCTACCTTGGAATGCTTCCGAAGGTGTTCATACACGCCTGCCTGTTTGACGGGAAGGTGGCAATCAAATGGGTTCAATTTCTTCCTCTTAACAGTTTATTTTGAGAATGAGGCAAGTGTTACCTCTCCACCATTTAGAACCAAGAGCTCCATGCAATAAAGACTTCCTTCCTACCAAAAGGATAAATCACCTTCTGCCAGCGAGCTCTGGATGGTTCACTGCAGCCAGTGAGATATTATGCTTGGAACATCTGATTGAGAGTGCAGAAAAGCTGGTATCCAGGAAAGTTGGTAGTGTGTGACTGTATAAAAGCAATGATTGCTATTACACGTTTTTAAATGCTTGCAGGGCTAGGAGGTAAGTGCATTATCCATCAAAAAAGACACAGAAATCCAAAGAAACTACATGACAGGCAGTAGACCACAGACAGAAGATTACAGTTTATTTTTCAGCTTATTCCTAACATCCATTTGTGCAAACTCTTGGCGCAAACTACCCACAAACTTAATTCATGTACCAGGACTGGTATTGTTCTACCATTCCATTGTGAAGCCACAAGCAGCTCAGCAACATGACTTCTCATCGGCCTGCACCAAACCCCTGGCAGCATCTCACCTGGCAAGAGGTTAGGATCTGCAACCATCTACTCTTGCACTTTCCACATATATGGTAGCAAAGATAAAAGGGACATTTCCAATTCACAGTGCATTCTTGCACAAGGTGATAAAAAGCAAACTTAAGCTAATCGGGAACCAACCCTTGGGCTTCAGTCCTTCACAGCTGATGCAAAGCTTGCAGAAGCAAGCACTAGGTGTTCCCAACTGTTGCCTTACTAGTGAAGGCCAAAATGGGTCATGGCAGAGCTGTACCATGCTCCATGTGCCATCAACATGGTCTTCTTCAGGTCACCAGCAGAAATCAGGATGGGACAAGTACACCTTTATGCTATGTGGCCAAACAGAAGGGCACTGTGGACCTGTGGCTGTTTCACTCTGCTGCCTGTGCCACCACTTCCCATGTGCCAAACATCAGGTGTCAACAGATGTCTGAAAAACTCAGATGTTTGGTAAGGGAAAGGTAACTGCCCAGCTTCAAACCTGGCTCAGACACTAGGCTTAATCAGCCTGCTCCTACAAAAAGCCACAAACTCTGTAATCACTTCAGTTTATCAGGGGTTTTATTCTTTCATCTCATAAAAAAACCCCAGCATCTTCAGCAGTGCCAGCTGCTTGAATGACAGGCTTAGCAACTTACTGTCTTCCTAAAATAACTCTATTTTCCTTGGTGATCATCTAAGTCTTGATAAAACCACACAGTTACTACTGACTAGAATAAAGCAAATGTTATCTTTCACAGACAGTCCAAAGCCATGGAGATTTCCAACACTATTTTGACCATCACTACTAACTGCTTACTAATTGACATGTTGATCCTATTTGAAGCATTCAGCAACATAAAAACTACTTTCCAGTTCACCAGCAGCAACACCTATTCAGGAACTGGTGTACACACAAACATACACCAGTCAGAAAACAAATCAAAACCCCTGGAAGTATCATTGACTTCCTGACCCAAGCTTATCTGAAGAGAAATCCTTGGCACATATCTCACACCACTTTAATGAGATTGTTCACTTTCCATTTCCAGAAGGAAGCAAGTACTGGTTTGTACCAGTAGATAAAACAGCCTACTTTTACAAATGCTGAAAGTGCCCAAAGCTTTAGTTACACCACGGAGAACCAGGGATGCTCAAAAGCTCTGGAATTCAGGCTTTCAATTGCAGAATAAAAGCAGAAGGCAGTCCTTTCCCAATCTCATAACCCACAGGCACAGAAGTACATTTTACTGATACTTTAGTTTTTATTTTAGTATCTTAAAAGTAAAATTTTGATAACTACTATTTTCTTTTCCCTGTAGCCCCCAGCTATCCAACCATTCAGGTGTGTAAGGCCTTTCTTACTCAGGTTTCCAAAATTCCCTGAAGATACAAACTCATTTTCCCAATTCCTAATCTCTGCAACCTCTAATACCACTTGACAAGCTGATTTGAGCAGGATGCAGGAGCACATACATCTTTGCAAGAGAAGTGGAACATTCCAAAAGGAAACAGGAAAGTCAGTAAATTGTTCCAGGAATGAGAATAATGCTTTTGACCTTATGGTTGTTTTTTGCTCTTCCCTTTCATCCTGTGACAGCAGGCTGCTTCATAACATGGGGGGAAAAAAAGAAGGAAAAAAACCCATGAAATTTAAATGCATGCTCACTGCTTGCAGTACATAGAAGCATGTCTGGAGAAGCAACTGTGTTCACTGTGAGTTTGCTCTTAAGAGGTAAGGCAAAACAAGAGGATCCTAATAAAAATTACACAATAGCTTGGCACTCAAACATTTAAGACCAAATAGCCACAATGAGTATCATTATCACCGCCAGCTATAAATTTCCTAGTCCTCAATTCCACCTACCCTCTCCTATTATGCCTACTATTGTGCCACTCTGAAAACCTTTCAGCCCTGAGTGGGCCTTGAAATATTAACTCAAGCCAGAAGAAAATGGTAGAACAAAAAGAGTATCTTTGACAACACAGTAATTCAGTGTTAATATGCTGATAATGGCAGAACTACCTGCCTCTACTCCTGTAGGAGAGAGTCCATTTAGCAAGATCTTTACAGTCAGCCAAATCGGAACTACTTCAGCTATTGTTATATTTACTCAGAGTACCACACTCCAAACCTGGTATTTCAAGCATCTACCAGGAAAAAAATCCCCAATCTGATGCAAAAGGTATTTTGACAGCTTTTTTGTTTGCTTTTTTAATTCAGAACAGCAACGGCATACAGACTGAGGAAGGTTTCTTCTTCCATTTGAGTGCTAGCTGGCACAGCAAGCACCCTGAGGAAGCTTTCCTATTTCTCCCAGCCCCACCAGGAATCCACACCTGATCTGCTTGCAGCACTCAACAGAGCAGAAACATGGCCAGTGAGACATACAGAGCACTTACAAGGGTTCCTCCCCCTTCCTCCAGCTTCCACTAAACAGAGTCTTTCTGGCTTATTACTCTCTCCCCACAGCAAATATTAACAACAGAAGCAGCACAGAAAAACCTTGCTGCTAAGGATTAAGAGCATCAGTCCTGACCTTCTCTGTGTGTGGAAGGAATTCAAGTGAGCCCTCAGGAAAATGAAAGCAGGATTTATTTTAAATGGACCTTTTATGAAAATGACTGTGGTTTCCAGCTCGTCAGATAGACTCCATCGATAAACAGCCTTATTCACCTTGCCGTGCCTTTGAAGCAGGTATTGTCCTAGAAATGTTGTGGCATATGAATCTTGCTAGACATACTTTCTAACTAGGTACTACTGTAGAATATTACAAAAGGCAATTGTTCCCCAGAAAGGTCTGTAAGCTGTGATTTATTAATGAAATGCCAAACCTGGGAAATGAGGCAAAGGTCTCAGGAGTGCAGGGTAAAGTAAACAGCATGACAGAATACACATAATGAGTTCTAGCAAAAAACAACAGAAACATGCACACAAAGAGAAGATGCAAATGCACTTTTCTCCTTGATGGTATTAAACATTGTCAGCTAAGAAATATAGTCTGTGTGTGACTGAGGAATATGCTTAGATGATATTCATACATACAAACCGCCAGATAAACAGCAATATGGTGCCAATTACAGCACAAATTAAAGTAATAATACTTTGCTATAAAATGCCTTCTTTTGGCTAAGAGGTACTATGCACAGAAATGTAAAGCAGCAGCATTACCTTAAAATTAGACCTGAAGTAAAAAACAACCAACTGTAGCACACAAAAGATCAGGATTATAATATACATCTCAGTCACACTGTAATGAATTTAAACTGGAAAGCACCACAATTTTCTGTATCACATGTAGCCACATCAGAAAGCAGCAAAGCATGTTCTTTAAAAATATATATCCTGGAGGACACTACAGATATCTTTTTCTTAATGTGAAACATACGTAGGACTCCCTGCTCAGACACAAGCAAACTGCTACATGTCATTATGTGTTACTGCTGAGCAAGTAGAAGGTGCTGTGAACCATCATAAGATACCTCCATGTGCTGGTCACGAGTATAAATGCAATACAAGGACCAAGCAGCATGAAGCATGATACATGCCCCCAGACTGGTCAGGTACCAAAGCTACTGTTTCAAGTTGATTTTTCAGATCTCTTTGCTCTGAATTATGCCATCACACACACAACTTTTCCCACTACCTGCCCTCCATGTATCAGGTACCATATAGAAAGAAGAATTTGATCCACCACGTGCACTGTACATACCTTCACAGCTACAACCACAAGACAAGCTGCATTTTAATCACACTGCTAATTAAGCAGCTTCCCAGAAGTGCCACTCAGAGTGGCCTTTTAAATATCTGAAGGGTCTTCCTTTCATGCTTCTTGAATTATTATGAATGCCAAAGAAATAACTGTTGTCCTGACAATACACCAAGAATTGTTGTCCTCTCTCTAGTTCACCAGGTGTTTGCCATTTCTTCCAGCACAGGAAGGCAGCACTATGGGCCCCTGGGTATGCTATGGCTATTTGAAGCATCAGTCATTTCCCTGGCCTTGTAACTGGTGTGCTTGGCAACCAAAAACAGTGCTTCATCCATTTTGCTGGCATCTTTGTAATCTTCCTAGTCCCAAAGTTGGAAGACAGCTGAGGCTGTCTTAGAAAATGAACAATGAACAAATCTCATTCTCTTTTCTCAACTATTATTATTTCTCTGGGATGCAGGCATTTGCAATAGCACCCCCAGCCTTTGTCACATCCCCTGCATGCTACATGAAGCACAACCAGACAGGGAGGGGAAGCTCATTGCAAAGAGCTGAACAGAACCTGAGCATTTCAAGACCCTCTGGTGACTCGTGGCACCTTGGCTAGAACATCTTAAGGGAGGCAAATTTGCAAAACATGCCTGGCATCTGTGTAGTAAAAAAAAATCAAGTATCAAAGTTTCCAAGAGCTGCTGAATGATGGACTGCAGCTTGGCCATCAGGAAACTATGTCACTATGGAAAAGTCTTGGCCACAGATGACAGCAAGGTCCCTTAGTCCAACAGTGGGAGATACAAGGAGCAGACCTTCTCTTTACTCCTGTCAGGCTTCTGAAGTTGGAAATTAATTGTCATGTGTGGTACAGATGGCTACAGCAAGAGACAAGTGCGGCTGTGCACCTAAGCACTGCAGAGTAACAAGTCCTTGAGAAGATGATCATAGGGAGCTCTTTAGCCAGTAAGCAAAAGGAAGTAGCACTACACAGACAAAACAACCCAGTGAATAAACGTTATACACAAGAAATTCACAGAGCAATTTTTGATGACTTCCTCATTAAGAAAGAAGGAGGACAACAGTGAAAATGCACAAGGAGGATGAGAAGGGAGGCTTCTCTCTCCAAACAATAACAAACTAGAGAGCTCTCTTATAGAATCATAGAATGGTTTGGGTTGGAAAGGACCTTATGATCATCTAGTTCCAACCCTCTGGCATGGGCAGGGGCACCTCACCCTAGACCATGAAACCCAAGGCTCTGTCTGGGCCTTGAAGACTGCCAGGAATGGAGCATTTACCACTTCTTTCGGGAACATGTTCCAGTATCTTACCACTCTCACAGTAAAGAACTTCTTCCTTATGTCTAACCTGAATCTCCTTTGTTTTAGTTTAACCACATCAGCCCTTGTCCTATCACTACTTTCCTTGATGAAGAGTCCCCCTCTGGCATCCTTATAGGCCACTTCAGATACTGGAAGGCTGCTATGAAGTCTTCACGCAGCTTCTCTTCTCCAGGCTGAACAGCCCCAGCTTTTTTAGCCTATATTCATATGGAGGCATTAACACTTCCATCTAGTAAACAGATATGTTGCAAGTGAAGCACTTACGGGTAGAAATCTTGCACTGTTTCTTCTCTTTCTGAGGTATAACAACATTTTCAAAATGAAATGGAACAAGAAAGCTTCTTGCCTTAGATGTCCTTTATCAGCACTACACATACCTATCAACAGGGTTATTACCCTAATCACAAACATCAACAACAAATTTGCCCTGTTTAAAATTCAAAGGCAACAAAGGCAGAAATCCAATACACGCATTCTCTTAATTACATTCCATGTAATATATTCTCCTGTGAGCTTGTTTAGACACACATGCATTGCCTCTTTCCACTAAAAATCAGTTCTTGTGTTCAATGCACAAATGTATTCACTCCTGCCAAAATAATTTCTAGCATTTCCATTCTCTGTGCCACAGAAAGTGTCAGTGCCAGTGAGAACAATATGAGGTTTTGCCCTCTCTTAGCCCTGCATACCTACACACTCAAATGAAAGGCACACACAAACTGCATCCTGTTCATTCTAAAACCATTCCTTAGAAAATCACAAGTTATTGCTTCCAGGTCAGACCCTGCAATGGAAAATGAGAAAAAATGGCTGCTAGGAGAGGTCTGTGTGTTTGCTTCAGAAAGAATGCAGAATATCTTACTTTATGCAATGTGAAAAATCAACTGATGTGTCTCATGCTGCCTACAACCTGAAAAACACTGAGAAATAGCCTGTCTGGGGCTTGACAGAAGGATGGCTCTTCTTGAGGGGAGCAGTATTGTATGAAAGGCTGTTGCATTTGGAAAGAAGCTCTCTTAAGAGCCTAATACAATGAATTGCGCCTGCAGTTCATGTGACCTGAACTTTCCCCGCTTCACTGTAGAAGATATTCCCCAAAGTGACCAAAACCAAATGGGATAATATATTTCTAGGAAATGCATCTCTTCCGACGGTTTGTTTTCCTCAACAGTCCATGCCACTCAGCACAATCACCTTCATACCACTTATGGACGTACCACCATAGTTATGAAAATCATTAAACACAAACCAGAAAACAGCTTTAGAAATTTAGAATTTCCTGAAAAGCAGAATATTTCAGTTATCTCTAATCATACCTAGGGCTGGGGGAAGCATGTTGACCCTCAGGAACCATTACCAGTTCCATGTTTACAGTGGGATTGCAGGGAAGCAGAGCAGAGACTGATTACAGCACTTTGTCAAGAATAGGTGATGGTTCTGGTTTTACTTGGGTTAGCCACAAAAGTAGATCACTTCAGATCCATCTATTCCATGTTTGAGGTTTTCAAGGATAAACACAAAAGAATCTACAAGATGAATTTCAAAACATCCAGCAACTAAACGCCTGAAGAGTGAAATTCATGTTGTTTAATGCTGCATTAACTGTGGTTAAGAGCAAAGCAGTGAAGTTATCTCACAAAAAAAATAGAAATTGCCATTTCAAATCAAGCAGTAGTATTCATAAATTCAGACTGAATTGTTCTGCCTTTAAGAAAAAAGCCAGAACGAATAAAAACATTATAAAATCCAGGCACTTCATGCACAAAGTGTCTTGAAATAGTTTGTTTCGCAGTTTGACACAAGACAAATAATTCAGTTACCCAAAGGAATCCTTCTGGATTATCGTTTCACCCAAAATAAAATAATACCAAATGTCTTTGCATAATCCTGAAAGATTTTTTTTTCCCCAGCAAACCAACAACATTCATCTTACTGATAGCAACCGAAACTTCAAAGAAAATGGGATCAGATTTTTCAGAAGTGTTCAGTACTGTGCTAATGAGAATTTTATCATTAACTTCCATGGAAACAGGATTAGGTCTAATGCAAACACTTCTGAATATCTCTAGCAGTGAGTAATAAAAGCAGGAGGAATACAAGATGGTACTCAACATGCAGGTAGAACTAGGGAATATCTCATAGGGTATTTTCCCATATTTCCCACAGAGCATTTGTCAATGTGTAATCTAAACTAATGACTCTGCAGTCTCAAACCATTTGGTTCATTTTCTGTGTCTTATCAGGAGCAGAGGGAAGACTGCCAGGGTAAACTGAAGTATGTATAGGACCTGACCATTTTAGCATAACGCAAGTATTAAAAACCTAACACTCCCCTACTATGCTTCTCGAAGACACATATATTTAAGGAAGAAAAACTTTTGTGCTATTTCAAAAATAATTACCAACACTTTCCTTCCAACACAATTGAAGGAGGAATAGCTTGTAACTACCTATGATCCACAAAAAAAACATTCCATGTAAGCGCACGTCTGATCTCTGACAAGTCTAGTACAACCTAACTGTCATATCCACAAGATGATTAACGGTGGATCTGAAATGTTGAATTGCAAAGCACGGCTTATCAGCTACATTATTTACACTAAATAACAACTTCAAGATCATTTCAGATTTCCCATATTCTATTACTTCACTAATGAGAAATCTTCTCATCAAGATGTATCCAACATTTAGCTTCTAGAAGCACAGCAAAGGTACGAATAGAGTAACTGATTTTATTTTAAATGGCTCTGCAGATGAGTCCTGTTTGAAGCAAGTGACAAAGAGCCTAATGACTATGGGAGAAGCACACTTAACTGCAGTGGGGTTTGGATCCTTAATGGCAATTGAATACACAACTCCAGGACAAGTTTTGCCCTCAAATCACACCAATTAGAGACTGAGACATTCAACTAGAGGAACATTTTCATCTTTGAAGCTTGCCGGTATTAGTTATGTAGTAGGGTTTTTTTAACCTCAGTACAATGCATTTGAGAGGAAAACTCATGCTTACTGACCATTTCACGTGAAGGTTAGGAAACAGTATTTTAAACAAAACATTCTATTGCATGACTTTTGGTGTTACCTTGAATGCGGCTACACAATGTAGGCTGAGTAATGTCATCACCAGCACCAGGAACACGGTGGCTAAGTTCCTTGCATCCCAGACTGACTCGATCAAAGGGATGCTGCCGACCTGCCAGTCATAGCACAAGGTGATTGGTGCCAGCAGAAGCCATGCATTGAAGGCCAGAAGGTAGGAGTAAGTTAGAAACCTGCAAAAGAATATAGGTAATGTAATATATGGAATAACTGCCAACACATGAAATATTTTCCTTTGGTCATTACCATATACTATGCGGGAAAAGAGGGGAAACCAAAAAACAACCACCAAACAACAAGCTAGAAAACCTCTACACACAGAGGCAATACAGTACCTCTCTATCAACAAAGAGATGCTAACATAGGTGAGGGGCACGTCAACAGGTCATTTAAAGAAATAACGTAAGATCAATAATATTTATGTGGTTTCTGTGCACTAACCTTTAGAAAACTAACAGATCTTTATCTCCCATGAACGTTAGATTTTTGAACTGATTTTCTCCCTGCTTCAACGATATATGAATAACTAGGCAGGTACATACATATATTGACCTGTTAAACACTTCACTGCATGAATCCTGCAATACAAAACACCCCTCTAGCTAGGTTTGACTTACAATCTAGGAGTTTTTCTATGTGCATAATATTCAGCAATTAAAGTCAGAGCTCTCTGTCTTTGCACTCCAGCGCAGAGAGAAAATAAAGAAAAAAGGAGGCACAAGGCAATTCTTGGCTGATCCCATCACCACTTATGAGTGCCTGAGATGTGCCACAGAAATGATGGAGAAGTAGGGAGCCTTTCAAATTGTTATAATCTTCATCAATTAGTATTCTCAACAGACAGGAAATTAATGGGGAATAGAAATAGGGAGCATACTGCCCTCTGGGAAGTATGCAGGGCTTTCAGAAGACTGAACGAGAACAGCACGTGTGAGACTGGGCCAAAGAAAACAAAAAACAAAAGAAAACTGGAAACAAAAAATCAAATCAAACCAACATCCTCTCTTCCTTCCAGCTTTTTGTTGCTTGGCACCTACTTGCCCAAAAGCACATCTGCCTCACACCACGTACAAGAAAGTTCAAATACTTTTGTATGCAACAGACTAGGGAATCATCTCAGCAACTGTGAAGTCAAACAAGCAAAATTATGGCAGCCTGAGAACAGACAAACCCTTCCTTGGTTTGCAACTGGAAAAAGCCACATCGTACACAGCAGCAATGACAGGATATTAAGTTATAGTCTATCCTGCATAGGATTCATTCCATCTGAGACTGCTTTGACTGATGCTTTCACACCCAGTTGCCATAGTACCTTAGCAGGTTTATTAAAATTATAACAATGAGATGTCAACCCATGTAGATCAAGGATTGTTTTACTTGCCACTTACAAACATGCCTCTTTGGGATCAAAATGCAGCTCCTTCCACTTACAACATAGTATTGTATTTGCGGCAGAAGGAGTAAGACACTGAAGCTAAATGTGACTCCAAGCATGCAGGAAGTTCCCAGATGGATGTTGGCCCAAGACACAGGGATGAAACAGGTCTAAATTTTTCTGAAAACAGTTTTAAATAACCACTGACTCTTAGGATATCAGTTTCTTTTCTCATCCAAAAAACCAAGCATCTCCAGCAGCACAGTGACCCAAAAGCAGGGAGGCTTACAGAGCTGGAATAACATTTCACTGTAAACAGTGGACAAGGCACATTCTCATTTCTCCACAAATCTTTCTAAGCTCCCAGTTCTGATGGAAAATGGAATACTTCCACATTTTGAAGGTTTTCATATATTTGATACATTTCTCTTCCATCCCTCCATTTTCCTCCCCTTTCCCATCCCAAGGTTTATAAACAAGGGGAAAAGAGAAAATCCATCTTCTAACAGAGATAGTGACTACAAAGCCAGCTTCTATATGAGGAAGCATCCCTCAAAAAAATAATCTGATTTTACTCAAACTTTTCTTACAATTTTGATCATTCAGTATTTCTCAAGAAACAAATATGCTTTTCTAATAAAAAAGCCCATACTTTCTGGCCCGCATTACAGAGGAACAGAGCAATACAAAATCTGATTGAGCTCAATCTCACCAAGGTGCTCACTCCTTGACGTTATGCGTGGCCTGGCCCCACCTCTGCTTGTCCGCAATAAAAAAGGAGACTTCTGTATGAGCCTTAATACAACATGAGCTCAGAAAAGGTTGCCAGCATTTATTTACAGCTACTTACTTAAAAGCCAAGCTGAGATCCCTTTCTAAAAGAAAAAGCATGTCCATTTTTGTCAGTCTGTGTCATAGCATTAGATGCTGCTACAAGAGTGACTATTAGACAGGATTTTCACAAGCACTGAGTTAGTTTTGCTCTTGATGATGTCTTAGGAGAGCCCAGTTTTTGGAGGGAGTGTCCTTTTATGCCCTGGAATATTAATATTTCAGTAAACATCACAATATGTGTGGAAGTCTGCGTGCAAACCACAGTGCACATCAGAAACCCTCCCCTGCTTACTCAGACTGGGATGCTGGGTAGGAAGGAACGAGACGACATTTGGGATCTTTGCAAACTGCAGCATTGCAGTTGAAAACAGTCTAGTTGCTTTTCTGCATCTTCATTGATAAGGCAGGAGCTACTAAATCATTATGCAGCACAGAATAACTAAACCGAGTTTGTTTCCATAACAAATTGAGTCAGTTTAACAAATTTTTAAGAGGAACTAGCCAGATTAGAGTCTGCTAAATGCATTTATTCTAAAACATTAGGACAAACTGCTGTTGAGGATGAGAAGACACGCTCCGAGACACACATTGATCAGCAGAAGTCTGTAAACAAGTCTCTCTTTCCATGTGCTTGTGTGGTTTCCATCTTCCTTGGGAGCCACGCACACAACTTGCTGCCAGAGGCATGTCTCAGATGAGATGGGCAATTGTCCTGTTAAATCACAGCAGTAACCGGTCTCTTAAACACACTCTGTCACCAGTACTGAGCTACATTAAAGCCTGTGACAGTCGTTAACCATCTATGCAAGGTCAACTGTTTGGCCTTTCCAGACACTCTGCTGGAAAGCCCTTTGGCCACGTGTCTCATTTTCAAGCCTGAAGACCCTCATTGAATGTGCATGTGCTATTAGCAGGCACAGAAGCAAGATGCAGGGAAGGTGATGCCTGATTTTAGGTGTTTGTAAGCTGCAAAAGAGTCTTGAGCAAGCTCTGATCCAAGCAAAAGTCTGGATATACTTTCAGCATTGGTAACCTGTCCTTGAATGTGATGGATGGCTGTATAAAAATAAAGCACAAACTATCATTATTCTAGATACTAGGAACAGAAAAATACCAGGAAGCTAATAATAGTTACTGTCAATTCAGTGCTGCTTTTTACTTACAGCTCTCGAAAGCACATGGTATTCCTTTACATCCATGTGGCTCTTGTATCAGAAGGCTAACCAGGGACAAAGCTAAATGCAGAAGGAACTTTAGACGAACCCTCACACCAAAGCTGACACCTCAAGGAAATAATCTGCAGATTTTGAAGACTCGACACTTCCTGGAATCATTCCAGGAGCTAATTGCATTTCAGCAGCCTACCTGCAAATGGCAACAAAAGTATTTTCTTTTAATTAGTTGACTAAGTGAACTACGTTTTAAATGAATGATCTTCTCTATACTGCTGTTCACGTCTGCTGAAATTCCAAGGGAGAAAAATCCTTGCCTGTAGCATATCCCAGTCTATCAGTTAATTCCAGACAAGTCAGAGTATCACTGGGAGGTGACTGGAAGAATCTGCCTCTTAATTGGCAATCAGTTTTCCCCATGGCATTTGCATTACAGCAGTCATTCTTTCTAATTTGCAAACTGAACACGGAAATGCAAGTTTCAGTGGGTATCAAGTGTTTCTTTGCACTTCTCAGTACCTCTGGCATGTTCAGAAAAACACAGCTCCTCCTGTAGGTAGCAGGTGTTGTCATGGCAATTCAGTTTGTTTAGTTTTGCATTTTTCGGTTTAAATGTACTGTGTGTGCTTTGTTTGAGATAAATACAAGATGACTCATACATAGAACCTGTTGCAGAAAACAACTATCTGAACTGATTACTTCTGCGGCAAAAATGAAAGTACAGGATACTATTTAAAAGCCATAAACAATACAACAGAAAAATACTGGAGGGATTGCCTGTTACCCTTTGCTGTAATAGAGACTAATGAGCTTGGAAAAGCTCTAGGCTCAGCTCTGCCAAACTCAGGCCATCAGAGCACACGAGGATTGTGAGACTAGCTAAAATAAATACAATATTTATAGACATTTATAAGGAGTTTCATTTACTTTCTGATGTTGCAGCATTTTCAGCTTTCCCCCCCTCCAGCTCTCAGGGACTGAGGTTATAGATTTCTTCCTAAAACTATGCCACACAAGTGACCACAAGGCTCAGATAATGCCTCACTGAAGCTGCATGGAAAAGCAGGGACCAGTGACCCTATTCCCTCTCGGTGCACGGCAGTGGTGCAGCCTACCACCTATCCAGTTCTGAGACAACCCATTGCATTCCCAATCAGCAACCTTTCCACCAAAGACCCAGCAGGGTATCCACCTGTGAGTGGAAGATTTTCCTGCATTGGGGATTTTAGTAAGGCAAAGGCAAAATATTTTCCTGGTTGGGAAAAATAATGGACCAATCTAGCAGACAGATAACAGTTCACTTAACTGGTATTTGGGAAAAGATGGGAGTGTATGAAAAAGGGGGGAAATCTGAGCCAGAAGCAGGAAGATAGTCATTGCCATTTCAGAAGTCACAGACCTTGTTAATGCTCCTCTGTGAAGACAGCCCGCATACTGCAAAGACTCACGGAAGTTTCAGTTTACTGTAAGGGTGAGAAGAGCTCCTTTATTAGGGAAAAGAGCTTCTCACTTGTATTAAGAGCTGAACTGGTTTCAGATTTCTCTTCATCCTCTACAAAGGCCTAAAACCAATTGTGCTTGATGAGCTGCTTCACAGTAATGTCCTCTTAGGACAAATGTGGCTGCAGCTATAACCAGGTGGTGGTATTTCAGGATATTGTCTTAAAATTGTATATATTTGTGCTTTCCCTGGGGAACTGTCAGTCCAGTCATACCTTCCCACATGAGTTTGTTTTCCTGCTCTGTATATTGTCAGCCTAAACATTTTCTTTTCATAGCCTTAGAATTAAAATAACACTGTCTATCCAGCACACTCAGAGATAGTAGAGTAAGACTACACAAACAAGCAACAGACAGACATATTCAGATTTAACATCCAAGTGCAAGTATCAGCTGGGTAGAAAATACTTGTAACTGGGAAAAGTGCCTCTGTATTCCCTTTCATCAAAACTTCTGCATCTAGAGGAAAAGAGCTGCCAGTCAGTAGAGGACAGGAGTTGGAAAGACAAAGATATGAATAAATAGCTACAGCTTGACGAATAGCAAGGTAATTCCCCTGGAAGGTGGGTTTGTGTGCACCAGGCGCACAGGGAGAATGCAGACTTCGTTGTCCTCTGTAGCTTCAGAGACTGAAGAGCTTTGATCTGATCAACGGTTTACTTCCAGCTGTTTCAACTCTGTGGCTAAGAATCTGAGAAACATCAAATTCTTGAAGAGTAAAGACTTTCAAAGAGCCTGCGAATTTCCAGTGAAACCCAAACCTGCTTTCAGAGTCTGAATGCTGGAAAACCTGGGATTGATCTTGTACTGTTTTCCCTCCACAACCCCATGTGTGCTGTGGGTGAGAGCATGCCTTGTGATCAAAAGTGATCCTCAGCTCACCACGACAGCAGCATCTCTCCAGAAGCCACTCAGTCAAAACCCCCAACCACAGGTGACAGCTGCTTCAGAAGAGGCTCACTGAGGTGGCAGGAGGTGGAGGGTCCTCTGGACAGCTGCTGAGATACTGGTGGCTGATCCTCCGGAAGTTGAAACCCAGATCTCATAAACCTGCTGCGATAACATTTCTGGAAGTGGTCCATTGTACCCCAGAGCATTACAGGAGCCAAAGGGATGGCCTGGGCACACTGCTTTACCTCAGAGGCTTGCCATGGTCTATCCCTCCTGTCTGAAAGTGCTTTGAAAAGCAAAATGCATTGTCTAGAGGAGGCAACAGCCTCTGCTTTGGCTGCACCCCCTCCACTCCATACACAGGCTTTTGGCAGGGGAGGCTTGTTTTGTAACCCGTGCTTGCAGCACGTGCCATAATCCATTAAAAATGCTGTCATGCCAAGCTCCCGAGCAGCACCACCTATCTGGGTCTCTTCATTAAACCAAGAAAACTTAACTGAGAGATACACTGAAATCTTTCACATGGTTCTGGGAAAGCAGGCTCCTTTGGGAACTGTAGGATGGCCTTTGCTTTCTAGCACCATCTTCCAGATAGGCTTCCCCCCAGCCCCCTTGGAATAAAGAATATATCTTACACTTCATGTAGAGACTACCTGGCTCCTGGGTGGGCATGACATCAATTCTTACTGACACGCGTTGTTCTCCCTTTTGCCTAGAAGTGAGCCCTGAATGCTTGGTCCCTGCAGAGATTACATAGAATCATAGAACGGACTGGGTTGGAAAGGACCTTAAGAAGATCTAGTTCCAACCCCCCTGCCATGAGCAGGGACACCTCACACTAGATAGGTTACCCAAGGCTCTGTCCAACCTGATCTTGAACACTGCCAAGGATGGAGCATTTAAAACTTCACACAGGGCTGAAGTTAAGTAGCTTTAGGCACATGATAGAAAGAACTGACAAAACAGGCAGAACTTTTCCACTCAGGAAGCCCGTGCAAGTCTGGCTAATTAAGAACTGATCTGTCACAGGGGTCTGCTTCAATGCCAGTTCCTATCTTAAGGTCAATGAAAAACCTCTATCAGAGTAGTTGCTGCACTTCTATTGCCTTGTCAGAACTGGCTGGCACACACACCCATTTCTCCAGCAGAGGTCCACTGTGTGCCTCTCAGTAATTCACTCTCTTCACAGTTGCAACTGGGGTGATTAAATGCTCTGCTCAGGAAATAGTCACAAATCTATCTGAAAAGGAGCATTTGCCAGTTTTTATGTATAAGCATTTCTTCATCTTTATACAACACTGAGTTCTCATTTACCTTATTGAAACAGCAAAATAATACAGAAAACCAGCTTACAGAGAGAGCTGTTCAACCATAGAACAATGTTATCTCAAGTCAGTCTTAGTAGAAATGCATTAACTATTTAATGCAACACCACAGTTTATGACTCTGGGCCTGAAGCAGGCTAGCCAAGGGAGGCCACAAGACAGATACCAGCAGAAATTCATAAAACTCAACTCACAAAAATCTAGTTTCAAAAAACAAAACACAACTATACTTTCTTAGTTTGAAATCACTGGCAGGATTTAATCTGTTTCACACACCTTGAGACACGCAGTACAATGGGCTTTTCCCTTGTATCACCATGGTGTTAGTAATACAATCTGTTTATCCTACTTCTTTCCCTTCAAGAATGGTGTAAGAAGGAAACTTTGTGCAAAACATCTGAAGCATGACAGCCCACCACTCAACACCCTGCTAACACTCATGCTACACTTCAGTACACTGTTTACCTACAGCTGGGTAGCTCTCCAAACCCTTCTAATTGCATTCTTCCTCAACTTTCATCTAATACAAGCAAGAATGTTTTAACAGAGTTTTGGGATTGTTATTTCTACTGCAACAGCTTACCCATAGCAGATTTTGGGATGGCAAGTCACAATGACTTGAAATATACATTCTTTAAGGTAGGTCACTGGAGAAGGTACATCCTTTCTGCAGTGTAAAACAGCCTGTATGGAGAGGCTTTAATGGCAAGGCTTATATATAGCAAGATTCACAACACTAATTTCTGCCTACACTGAGAACTGGAATGATGGACAGCTTTCATCTTCTCAGATCACTCTTGCCAAGCAACACACTGAAGGACATGGAAATGTGGCTTTCATTCATGTCACTAAGTTTTAAGTTATTTGGGAATATCACTTGTAATTTTAAGAACAGTAATTTAGTGAATATACTGAACTTGTTAAAGACTTTCAGCATATTTCATTTTCCAATGGTTAAATCAATCTTTAATGTATACGTTTGTATGTCCAAGATTGAAGGTGCTGCACAGAACACACAGCCATGTTCTAAGGCCAAACTAGGCCACACCAAAGGTCTGTCAAGACCAGGATCCTCTCTACAGCAGTGACCAAAAATTAATGGCAAGCAAAGCATATAGGAACATGATAATTTCTTCCAGTCTCTAGTTATCATGATGTCCATGAGTTGGATGTGGTTTCTGCATATTTAGTAGCCTGGATTTCTTTTTTTAACTTGGCAAATCTCTCTTTCAGCCTGCATAAACTTTCAGCACACCCACAGAATCCTGCAGGAAGGAGCTCCCCAGCTCAATTACCTGTTGCAAGCCACCTCCTTGGCTTGCTTTGAACATCTCCTTTTGAATTCACTTGATAAACCTTTATTTCTATATGCTCCCCACCTCCACACAATCATGGATGCACAGATCTCTCTCACACTTTCAGTCATCTAAATTACACTACAAGAATCATAAGGGCTGGAAAAATCTGACCTCAAATACTTTTTCAAACCCTTAACTTACACCTACCCCTAATCTTAGCCCTAGTAACCTTTGCCAGCCTCGGGACAAACCATGCCTGTACAGCTCACTGGCTGACACAGAAATCTTGTAAGAGTTAACAATACTCTTCTGGGTTCCTCCTGTATCAGCTAAGACCCACTCCAGATCTAAGTTTACACATGACACAAACACTACCACACATTTCCAAACTACTGTTTTTCTTTTTTATTCCACTTGTTGTCATCAGCCTTCCTCCTAGCCCCATAGAGTTGGCCAAGTCTTACAATAGCTTTCAACTCTGTTGAAAACCATAACATTTACCCTGGCAAGACATGCAGAATGACCGCATTTCAGCTTGGTAAAATACAAACAACTGCTTGCAAACAGAAACTCCCATTTGTGCCCTGCGGGATGGATCTTCAAAGAGTTACAAAACAACTCGCCTGCTTCCTGAGCACCAATCTTTAGCTAAAGTGTTAGTAATCAACCCCCTTAAGATGACCACCCAACACTGGCTTTCTTTTGGTTTCATGGGGCTTCTGCCTCCTGGTTTTGACACTAAATTTAGTTCTTCCACTCCCGTCCTCCTAATTTTACCCAAATCACAAATAACATCCTGGCTTTAAATTCAGTGCTGTGACATAACTACTGCCTTCAAAATTTCATTAAAAGCTTCCCACACCAACTCTTCATGTGCTGCTGCTGTAGGTGTCTCCAGCTGAGGAACATACATTGCTTAGCAGCTTCTCTGAGGCTTGACCATAACCACAAACGCTCCCATCTGACCAGAGATCCAGCAGCTAGGCAAGCAACCACACACACCAGCACTTATTTGGATGTTGAATATCCTCAAACCTTGATGTCACAGACCCTAACCTAACATCACCTCTAACACTGGGGCCAGAAAGTTGCATTGCCTCCAGATATATCCTCAAGCAATCTATTCAGCTAACAGTGCTGAATAGATTGTTTCCACAGGGTGGAAATACAAGGCTTTAAAACTAATCTTGTCTCTTCAGCCCCCCTCTTCCTTGCACCTAAGCTGAACACCAGCCCTGCTTAGCCTTCCCACTGGCCAGACACACAGATCTTCCTAGAAACCAGGCCTACACCCCTCAGACTTGCTGGCTCCATCCAACACCCCAGTCCTGCACTCAGCACAACCAGCACTGTGTCATTTCTGCAGCAACAGCTTCAGCTCTGACCATGATAAGACGAAGGCTCAGGTGAGAGTTGGAGTCTGAAAGAGGAGGTGAGGAAGGAAGAGGTTTGCCAAGATAAGGGCTGTGGTCAGTGTGTGCATCACAGGCTGTCCGTTCAGAGGCAGCCACCACCTCTGTCTACCTTGCAGGATTGACCACTCACCCATTCACCAAAAGTTTGTCACCCCACCTGCCCAAAAACTTGTCCTAAGTTATTGTCCATATTGCCTAACTAGCCTTCCCACAGCTCCATGAGACTGGCAAGATACAACAGTAAAAGAACAGCTCTCATCTCCGATTTCTTGTCTGTAGATGATCCCACATGTCTAGCAGGAGTACTCCCAGCAGCACAGCTGGGCCTATAGCTAGCCCTGAGGCAGTCAGTGGGTCAGCAACCATTTCAAAATGAACGGTTAGGGTCTCGTTCAGGAAAGAAAGCATTGCTGAGCATGCCTTCGTGCTGGCAGGTGGATCCCACAGGCTTACAGTGGCACATGGGATCAGGATAACCAAGTTTCGACCTCTTTGAGGTTGTTTGGTTGCAAGCTCAGGATAGTGGTCAGCTTCAGATTTGAGTTCAGAGAGGTATGATTTGCAGAGAAGAATTTACAGATATATTTTGCAGTTTCATGCCAGGAGACTGGGGTTAAGGCCAGCAGAAGCTCAGAACCAAGTTTCTTTCTAGATCACACAGTGCCCAGACTGTGAGAACAGGGTCTACCACAAAAGCTCAGGACAAGATCCATGGCAGCAAAAGCGGCAGGTACTGAACTGTGGCAACACACTGTCAGGGCCCTGACGAGCACCACCTAGTCCCACACCTGATACCCCATTTCAGCTCAGCCCTGTCTCCTGTATCGACATCGGACTTGTGCTGTAGGTAGCTTGTGTCTGTGGGGGTCCATCCAGGAGACACATTCTTTCTTGCCCTTACTCCTGCCTCTTGCCCTTACTCCTGCACGAACTTTGGGCAATGTTGTGGCTTTGCCAGTCCCACCTCCTGACTGCTGACAAGGACTCAGCAACAAACTTATTTTTCAGCTTCTGCTGTGAAGACCCGTGCCTCAACACCAACTATGGGAGGCTGGTGCTAGAACAGCAGCAGTGGAACT
This sequence comes from Psilopsiagon aymara, assembly GCA_024733675.1. Classification (NCBI taxonomy): domain Eukaryota; kingdom Metazoa; phylum Chordata; class Aves; order Psittaciformes; family Psittacidae; genus Psilopsiagon; species Psilopsiagon aymara. The sequence goes on from JANRGW010039898.1 coordinate 67,405, forward strand.
GACCAGCTAAATTTAACTCTGCATATTAGGAAGCCACATAATGGTTGCCATCTGGGCAGAAGATACAGGCTTTTGGGTAAATTGGCTAAAGTAAGGATTAAGATCAAGTTCAGCAGAAGAGCTGGGATAACTGCAGGGGTTAGAATCCCTGCAGAATAATAATACTGGGTTTTACTGGTAAGGGTTTCACTGGCAAGGGTTTCCTTAATTAGGTTTGGAGCAGGTAGGTGTTGATGGACGGTAGGTGAAGCCAGGTCTGCTTCTGGAACCACGGAGGACCTTAGCCAGCAGCACTCTCACTTGAGTTTCATAAGGCTGTTAATGAATTCCACAGTGCTGATGGTAAAAATAGACACTGTTTCATAGCCCAGGAATGACCTAGCTTTTGGGTTTAGAAAGCCTTCCCCTGTCATTAGAAGATGTAAAGAGCAAACACACGAAAGTCATTTGCAGCGCAGCATACATAACTGGAATCAGGCCACGATCATTTATGACTTGATGACCCCCATCTCAGCATAAACAGATCAAAAAGGGACAGCAGCAAATCCTTCAGTTGTGCTGCACAGTCTGGTAGCAATGACTCCACCAGAAATGCTGCAGACAGATCAGAGCTTTCCAAATCAGACAATGTGCTTCCTAGAGCCCCTTCCAGCCTTGATGGTAGGAGGAGTTGTCACATTATCTTAAAGGTCTTCCAAATGAGATACAGTCCAATTCTGCAACAGATGTTCAATAAGGATTGCTTGATCTTAACCTGCATCTCAGTTCCAATGTCATGAACCAGCAAGGCCAGAAAGTGACACAGAGCAAGACTGTTCCCATTTTCGTTTGAGACATAAGGAAATCCTTCCAGAAGCTCCAAAGTGTCTTTCCCCAGTTCAGAAGCTAACCAGAGCAAGCAGTTATGCACATGGCCCTGTCTAAAGAGGAAATTAACTTCCTACCACCTTCTTGGAGCACTGGTTGGGTTAGGTCTGGAGGGAAGAACTAAGTCACAGCTTCCACTGCCTTGCTGGTCTGGCCCAACAGAGCCAAAGGAATGTGGAATCAGCCCCCCCAAATTACACAATGGGTACCAGGCAAGGAAAACAAAACATGTTTTTACCAAATTTAAGCATCTGTCTTTTTAAAAAAGCAGTTATAAAATAACAAAAATCTGTTAACATAAATTTCAGGTTCACTGGTTTTAATTAATCCACAGCAGCACATTTTATGCTTAGCCAGAGCTCTGCACCACTCTGCATTCCACCTTCACTGATCAGGCACCTATACTCCTCTAACAGGCATGGTCATCCCCTTTTTATACAAACTTCCGCTGAAGATGAAACTCTGAATAGTTGCATCCAATGCCTCAGGAGCAGCCAGTATAAGGTGTACAATTATGTTTCAGTCCCATATAAATTAGGCTTTAGGTTTGGGATTAGGCTTAAGTCACTGGACTTCCTGGTCCTATGTTTTCCCTGAGCCTATGCTCAGGGAATTAAACTATATTCTTTGGGATTTGGATAAAAATAAGCCCACATCTGTAATGTAATCTAAAGGACCTGGAGCACGCTTCAGGGTTCAAATAATGCTGGTTATTTTTCTATTCTAGGCAGAGCAATAAGGAAAAGTAATTAAGTTAAGACAAAAAAACGAGTCTTCTCATTTGCCATCTGTAAAACATTTTAGTGCAGGAGAAAAAATAGCATCAAGACTTCACTTTTGAGAACTTTTGTTTGATTAGTGGCATTGTACCTCGTCAGGAAATATGGCGAGAATGAAGCTGGATTGTCCTGCTCTGAAAACATCGGCATGGAACCTCCCATTATCCAGAGGCGGAAATACAACACGAGAATCACCTTAAAGAAGAATATCCCAGTTAGCAGTGAGCTACTAAGAAGAGCTAAGGCCTCCAGCAAGTATTCTGTTGTGCTAGATCTTCATGCTCTCTCTGCCTATAAGCAAGTCAGCTCAGCGGTTTAAGCTAAATTCAGTTTTGCCACCCTATGTAGGGTGACAAATGTGCCAACCCTCAGCACAGATAGCACAATACGTTGTTGTGTGTCCCCCTTTCATGTGTGCATTACTGACAGCAACTGACGTATCTCAGTTACCCACAACAAAGGCAGCATTTTGAAGGACAAATTTATCACCCTGCTGTGGCTCAGACAGCAGAGTTTTGCTATTGACCTCTACCTAAACACAGAGGAGGAAAACATGGCTGATGTATTAAAAGCTATTCTCATTCACTCGTGCTGCCATAGCTGTAAGAACAAGCTCATCAGTGTTTCTCACACTGTAATCCTAATCCCTGGAAGGAATTCAGCAGGCTGGCACTCCTCCATCGTTCTGGGAACCACTTGTCAAAGGACAAGCAGGGGGATCTGGCTCCTAGAGCAGCACAGAGAGTGGCACATCGAGCACACCCCCATGGAGTTACTTGTTTTCTCCCCCGCAACATGTCAAGTTGTGCTTGGAGCATGCCAAGCAGCAGGTACTTGCAGGCAGAGGTTTTATTGTGACTTTTACCAAGAACTGCTCTGAAACTAATGGCATGTCACTGAAAAGTCAGCCCAGCACCACACATTTCCCCTGTACTCAGAGCAGGAAATACCTACACATTATTAAATGATTGTAAGGGCAACCACTCTAGATTAAAAGAAAGTCTGAACTGAAAACACAGCTGAAGTTTTCTACACTGTTTTGAAGGCTAACTTGGTATTAAGGACTACCATCTAAGCTTTCAGAGTCTTTTGGGGTACCGCCACACAACATTCCTTCATACGCAGAAATACATGGGCAAGCCCATTCGTACTTACGTAGCTTATGACCAAAACAGCTCTCTTCAGAAAAGGCCGTGCAGTATACAAGAAATTCTGGTTGTTATTTGCAGTCAGGTAGCTGAAATATAAGGAAAGAAGTATTTGTTGAAATAACAACTCATTTTTCAAACTGGAGAAAAAGCTCTTTGTTTCAACACACTGTGATAAAATACCCTAATCTAATGATACAGTAATAGTGACATCAATCTTATTCTTCAAAGGCCTTTCCTCATGCTTTAAATAACATATCGAGATCACTTCAAATAACAGATACTACAATACATTGCAGTTTCCCATCAAACTCTGGGTTTGGTTTGTAGGTTTTTAAAATCATAATTAACTCCATAATTCTCAGAAAACCTCCACGTGTGTCTCACTAAGACTGCTGTCTTCAGACTCCCAGAAGATTACACCGAGACACATTTTTAAAAGGTTACCCAAAGAGAACAATTAGATTTTAGGCCATTATTAAAATTCAAAAACTCCTTTTCCCCAGCTCTCTGCTCAGTCTCTAGAGATGGGAATAACTGTCTAGCAGATCTGAACTTATTTTAAAGCATTTTTTTTAAGTGTATTCAGCACACTTAAGTTTCATCACAACTCTGCTGACAAGGTGCTATGATAATTAAACTGCACAGAGACAAACACACAGGTGGCTTATTGTTGTAGGAGTGCTCATAAAAAACCTTCCTGTTTCTCAATGAGTAAAATTAAATTGTATCTGGAACCAAAACTACATATTTATTTTAATATAGAGTAGAAGCACTTGCCAGACTCTACGGCACTTTCTTAATATAACAAATGATGCTGCACCTATTAATTAAATTATAATTCAATTTCTACTGAACCTTACAGAGGCTTTGTCATCGCAATAACGCAATGAAAAACAAAAAGAAACACAGGAGAGACAACTGGAACAATTTAAGCACACAGGAGCTAGAAAACCATTGGAAAAAAATACAGTTTTAAGAAGTTATAAATATCAAGTAAAGAAATAAATTCAGAAGGAAAACATTTGTGAGTTCCTCTGTGTAAAATACAATCAGTATCGGGATACTCTATTTAAATGATTTACAAAACCTGCAGCATGAATCACAACACCTGCAAGCAAGTTACCTTTCCAAGCATGAAATCATCATACGTTTCTCCCGTGAACATCTAGCATATAAAACACATCTTATTTCCCCTCCAAACTCCTCAAGACAGTCTATCATCTGATTGCTTCCATCCTTCAAGTCTCCAAAAAAACCCACAAGATTTGGCAGCATCGGAAGTGCTGCAGCGTCTTTAATATCTGGCTTTTTGTTCAAATTCTCTGTGGGAGGAAGTCTGCAAGCCTGGTCACCATGGCACACTGCAGACAAAAGCAGCAGGGGCGAAGCCAGCAAGAAACAGAGGTGGCATTTAGCAAGAAAAAGGAAGTACAATCTAGGTGCTGTCCACAAAATAACTGCTCTTCAGAAAAGTGCCCAAGTGCTGTACCTAAAACTGAGGGACCACAGCATACACTGCAAAGAAAGTCAGAGGACTTTCAGACTTTAGTGCCTACCTATTTACAAATGCTGACATTTAAGCTCTGAATCTGACTTAAATGCCAGACTAGTCTTCAAGGGCTCAGCTCCACAAAGCGCAAAATTTTTTGAGCTCCCACTGATTTTAATCAGGCTCCAGCAAGTACAAGTGAGATGAAACTAAGCCTTAAGCTTTCTCTCTCCATGAAAGGTCAGGTTGGCCTTCAAGTGTTCAGCATGGCCCTGCTCCAAAGCCCACCGAAGCCAAAGGGAAAGACTTTAATGGTGTTTGGATCAAACCCCAGTCTTTTGTTTCCTACTGAAACCCATGAAACTCGATTCCCTCGTAATTTGCAGTGGGAACAGAAGTGTTGGGTTGCATTTTGTTTATACTTTTATGAGTGGAGGGAGGAAAGCCCTCTATTAATCACACTGCCTCACTCTTTTCAAGAACCCATTTTCATGTGCTCATAGTTTTAACTAACTGCAATAGTTTGAGCACAAATTTTCCATTATAAATATTTGCTTTAGGCGGAATTATTCTGGGAAAAGATAAGCCAGAACAGTTTAGCTTTTTCTCCAAGACTTAAATTAGAGACAGATAAGCACTTTTAATAGGTGTCAAGAAGTCTGCCAAATTCATCCTTGAGAAATTGCATCACCTCATACCAGTGACCCAGAATTCGTGAGGTGTCCATCATCTCCAGGCCATGTGTTTGCCACTCTCCAGAAAAGCCAGCTGTGATTAGGCAAGCAGCAAGCTGAGAGAGCAGCACAGACAGGGAGGTAGGGACACACAGACCTTGCTGCTTGGCGGGGATCTGGCTTTTAACACATCAAAGATGTTCCAGCTGGAACGACTGCTGGGGACAACATGCTGTTTGTTGTCGTACCCCATCAGCAAGAAGAGTAAACTTTGTTTTAGTCTGCCAAGGCTCAGGAAAGTGTGCTTGTGCTTCAGCAACTTGCGAACACTGTTCTAGGTTGGGAGGCCAGCATAGAGGAACCCTCATTACCATCTCTTCACTCCCTCTCAAGCCTGGCCTGAGGAGAAAACTGAAGTCAAAAAATGACTTGCAAATGGAAGGCTGTAACTGCTCTTTCATCGTTGGCAGTATGGTGCAGGAATACTTACGCTTTAAACATCTTGATTTTGACTTTTTTGTCTATCTGTAACTAAAACGCCGCCCACATCTCACACCTTCCTTGCAGCAAGCATAACACCATGCAAACTATCAGACACAGTTTCAAGACATGAGTTTATCTGTAAGTCAAAGTTAATTTGAAGTGCTACATGAATTGCAGGGCAGCTCTGGCCACTACAGAGGAGGCCTTCTGAAAACATTTCAGAAAATCCAGACAGGCCTCTCACAGTTTATGTTGTGGAGCAATAACACAGCCAGGAAAAAAAAACAAAACAACCCCCTGCATTGACACCAATTGCAAATCACCACCCTGTGCTAGAGAGCAGATGGGCTGCAAGCAAGAAGAAACCAGAATGAAAGCAACAGGTAATTGGGAATGGGTGATGCAAGAGCATCCAGAGAGCCCCGAGTTTCTTGATCCTTCCCACAAATGCTTCTGATACTTTACAGCTTGTTAAGAACTGCTGGGGGGTTTCCCATGATTTCAGTTAAGAAGCAAAGCTTTTCCATTTTGAGAAATCTGTGGTCAATGAAGTCCATCTGGAAACCACAAAGGATAGCGTGGTCCATCGCATGGTAATCCAGCTGTTTGCCCAGCAGATGAACGTGTTGGGGTGGTATATATGTACCTGCTATGTTCAATGCAACAAAGCTTTACAAGAACTGTGTTGTTTTCCAAAGTACCTTAATAAGGCTGCTACTTGTTTCAGAGAATGCAATTATTTCGGTGCTGCTGAAGGACAATACACAAACTATATTTTCCCACACAACATCCTTGTCTCTAAGTCGGAGAGACATCAATTTAACAGGTGGACCACGCAGTGGATAAAGAACTGGCTGGATGGCTGCATGCAAAGAGTTGTGTTCAATGTCTCAATGTCCAGCTGGAGACCAGTAACAAGTGGTGTCCCTCAGGGATCAGTGTTGGGACCGGTCTTGTTCAACGTCTTTGTCAGTGACATGGACAGTGGGATTGAATGCGCCCTCAGCAAGTTTGCCAATGACACCAAGCTGGGTGGTTCAGTTGATATGCTGGAGGGAAGGAATGCCATCCAGAGG
>JANRGW010039900.1:0-24573 GCA_024733675.1 Psilopsiagon aymara
GGGAGGCAGGGAATGAGGGAGGGATGGGGAAGAGCAGGGTTCAGCAGGCCCGGCGGGGAGAGCTTCATTCCTGCCGGCCTGACGAGCAAGCCGGGACTTGAGGCAAGAGAAAGCACCGCAGTTTGCCCAACTGGTTTGCTGGGAAGGCGGCTGCAGGGCTGGCCCGCAGCGCCGCGAGCTGCCCCCACAGCAGCCGGGATTAATTGGAAGAGGAGGAAAATCCCCCTTCTCCCGAACTCTGGTGGGGGATTTTCCATCATAAGGACACCATGTTGAGCTTGCCTTTCCCCATCCAACTCTAGCATTTGGCAAGTGGAAAAGGAGAGGGGGTGTGTGATGAGGGGGTGAGGAAGGATCAGGGCCAACAAAAGACCTGCCAAGGATGCTCCAAGGACCAAGCTTCAACCTCCAGGCTCCAAGGAGAAAAGAGGAAAAGCAGGAACCAAGGCTGCAGAGATGCTGCTGTGGTGTGGCACTGGGCCACCGAGGTGCTCCCGGCTGAGAATAGGACATGGTGTATGGCCACGGGGCCCAACAAGTTCCTCAGGCTTGTGACCACAGGAGGGACCGTACCTCCCCAAATAGCCCCCGGGCCAGACAAGTGTCTCCCTTTCACCCACGGGAGAGCTGCTGCCCCAGGACAGGGTGTCTCACCGAAGCACCAGGGTGACGGTCGCGGCACTCGGAGCACAGCCCACTGGCCCCTTTCCATCTCTGCAGGGCTGTGGATGTGCAACCCACACAAGGTGCTGCATCCAGGCACCAGCCCAGACAGCAGCTTGGCCAGACATCTCCAGCCACCCCCTTTCAGGGGCACAGGGACACAGGGACACACGGGTGCAAGGCCTGAGGACATGGGGATAAAGGGATATGGGGATCATAGCAATACAGACTGGTTTGGGTTGGAATGGACCTGAAAGCTCACTCAGCTCCAACCCCCTGCCATGCGCAGGGATGCCTCCCACTAGTTCAGGTTGCTCCAAGCCCTGTCCAGCCTGGCCTTGAACACTGCCAGGGATGAGGCACCCACAGCTTCTCTGGGCACCCTGTGCCAACACCTCTGCACCCTCAGAGGGAAGAACTTCTTCCTTATATCTAACCTAAATCTCCCCTCTGTCAGGTTAAAGCCATTCCCCTTGTCCTGTCCCTACAGGCCCTTGTCCAAACCCCCTCTCCAGGTTTCCACAGCCCCTTTAGGCACTGGGAGCTGCTCTGAAGTGTCCCTGGAGCCCTCTCTTCTCCAGGCTGAACAAGCCAAGCTCTCTCAGCCTGGCTCCACAGCATTGCTGCTCCAGTCCTCGCAGCATCTCTGTGGCCTCCTCTGGACCCTCTGGATGCAGAGACCAAGGACATGGGGGTGCTGGGACACAAGTATCAAGGACACAGAGATCACAGAGAGGAATGTGAGCAGGAGCAGGAACAGGAGCTTTGGCTCCCATATGGTATTTCAGCTGTGCTGTGGTGGCAAGGACACATCTTGGCATCAGCAGGAGCCACGTGGGATAAAGCAATGCTGATGGTGAAACCCAGTGAGGTGGTGTGGAAAGGGTGGAGGGAAATGCCTCTGATGACAGAGCGATAAAGCAGGTGATAACACACCCCACACCAGCCATCCTTGCACCAAGGTGCAGAGCTCCATCAGGCTGTTGGCTCTGGCTGAAAAGCAGCCCTACCAAAAGAGCTGCTGCCATATCCATGGGGGCAGAGCAGGAGATCAGGCATCCTCTCCCCGTGGCCCTATTATCGTATTCACAGATGGCATTTTTTTTCCCCTTCCCATATTCTTGCTTTGCTTCTCTGCTGCTTTGCTTGTACAGTGCTGCTCTCCCTCATCTTTTGGCTCCTGGGGACTGTGAAAGCCCTGGGAGTAGGGGTCCATAGAGTGATGTGCAGGATAGAGGATAGCCGAGTGGACAAAACCCTCGACAGGAGCCTGTTCCCTGGATCCCTGGACATGGAAAACTGCCTGCAAACAGCCAGACCTGCTGCAAGGCTGCTTGGCGTCCGGATTTGGGTAAATAGTGTGGGGCGTGAGAGCTGCGGTATGCCAGGAATGCTGCAAGCCTTCCTGGGCGGCTGCCGGCAGCTCCAGGGCAGCAGGAGCTGGGGAAGGCAGGGCAGGTATGATCCCTGGATGGGGGCCACCAGGACCCCCCCTCAACACATTCCCAAGGAGCAGCAGCTCCCTGTGAGCTTCCCATGCAGTCTTCCCCATCACTGGGGAGTGCAGAAGGGTCCCCTTTAGACATAGGCTGTGCATGGAGCTGGAGAGGAGCTTGTTTCCATGCTCACAAAATACAGAGGAAACCATGTGTAGAAGGGGGAACCTGGCTCCACACTTCCCATTGCTCTGAGTCTCTCTAAGGATGCAGACCTGCCCCACAGCCAGAGGAAACACCAAGTTTTCAGGCACAGCTCTTCCAGGTTCCTGGAGTTGTACAGCCAAGCTGGTGTTCACTGTCATGGTCCCACCAAGACCGGTGATCAACAGTCCTTAGCCACGTTCCAGGGAGGAGCTGGCAGCAAAGCTGGTTCCTTACGCTGTTGTTGTGCATTAACCCAAGCTAAAGCCCATGACAGAGACTTACACAATTTCTCCTGGTCCACAGGACAGCACGATGAAAAAAGAAATGACCTGCCAGTAAATGCCAAGTGATGTCCAAAAGGGAAAGCCCCAGCCGGGCTGGTGATGGCTCCAGCTGGGCTGCCAGCGCCCAAACAGCCAGAGCAGAGTCCCCAGGGATGCTCCCTGGGAAGCACCAATGCAACAGCTATTAAAAACAAAAGTCAAACGACAGCAGCAAACAAAAAGCTCGGAGGGGAAAGGCTGGGGAGCAGCATGACGTGGAAGTTGTAAGGCCCAAACACTCAGAGAACTTCTGGTCTTCCACAAGACCAAAGAGCCAAGCAGAGTGCGAAAGACTTGGAGGTGGCTGGGAAGCCAGGGAAGAGCTTGGAGGCCAGGTCCAGCTGTGCCTGAAGATGTGGCCATCAAGGAGTGAACATGGAGGAAGCTTAGGAGGACCAAAGTTTCAGCCAGTTCACCAACCCTAGGCCCCTTCCCCTGGCTCTGTCTTGTCCCATTACATGGGGGGAAACCAAGAGCACCCATGGGCCAATGTTTAGGATTTTTTTATTAAAATACTGTTATACCAAGTGGAATGCTACAGCAATCTCGGTATAGGGCGGCACATCGAAACAGCCAGGTTTACATTTAAATACTCCAGATAACTTAAAACGCACAAAAAAGAACTCATCGTCTTTGGCAGGAAAAAAAGTTCACAGCACGAGAACAAAAAATACTTACAAAGAAACACCAACATTAATATAAAATATATTAACTTGTGGGGAGGCTTTTTCCTCTTTCATAACTTTTGTTCATTTGTTTTCCACTTTGTAAACAACGCACGAGAACCGAACGCGTTTGGTACGTGTCTGGGAGAGAAGAATAAAAAATGCAGTTGTCCAGCAAATGCACACACATAGTGAGAGAAAGAAAGAGAAACACAGAGAGAAAGAACATATATATATATATATATATAGATGAAGGGCAAGACGGGAGGTGTCTGAGCTCAGAGGAGCGAAGGAAGCATCAGCGATGGCTACAGGCAGAAGCCAGCTGCTGGTAGCCAGGGGATGATGCCGTAATAGGGGCGATGCCATCAGCCATCCTCTGCTCCCTCTGAGTTCCACCCCCCGGTTTCCAGGGCATTTCTCCTCCACCTTTTATTCCTTCCATCATCATTTTCTCTTTTGCTCCAGCCCCACACAATCCCAAACCCCTCGCTGGCCCATGATAACAACCCAGAGGCAGGACGCAAGGTGATGGATGCAGATGATGGAGGTTGGGGCTCCTGGCATTTGGCTTGGCCACGGTCCGGGCAGTTGATGGGACCCCAGAGGATCCCTTCTGGCTCTGGCCTTGAGCAAAGACATGAGCATGTGGACACAGTTTGGGTGAACAGACAGGGATTTTCCAGTCGGAGGCCAAGCACTTGGGTGGATGTGAATTGCTAAGACCCAGAGGTGGGATGGGGATGGAGCTGGGATGGGAAGAGAGCCGATGAGGGAGGGTATGGGAAGAAGCCCCCTTCTTCAGGCTGGAACAATAAATAGGTTGCTCCTGTTGTCCAAACCCCTGGTGTGTTCACAGGGGGGTCACAAGCCCCCTCAGCCACTGCAGGGTCCTTGGGCTCCAGCACGCCCTGCGCAGCTGGAGGCCCCTGTGGGTGCTGAGTGGGGACCATGGCCCATGTGCTGAGATCAGCCACAGGGACACCACTGAGCTCCAGGCTCGGTCCTCCCTCCTGCAGGCTCTGCCACCCAGATCCAGGGCAGGCAGGGGAGAGAGGGGCCAGTGTGCAGTCCGTGGGTGGCCTTAAATCAGGATCTCCACCATGTCAGACAGGTCAGGTGCTCTGACATCAGCCAAGCTCTCTGCAAAGAAAGAAGGCGAGAACTGAAGGAGAGGTGAAGAGCACCAGTGCCTACCCCACCAAAGGGCTGGCAACAAGTGCACTGAGGGTCCAGCCTCCCCACAAGGGGCTCAAGAAAAAACTGCTGCATCATACAAATAAAATAGCAACAGGCTGAGAGAGCTGGGCTGGTTCAGCCTGGAGAAGAGAAACCTCCAGAGAGACCTTAGAGAAGCTCCCAGTGCCTGAAGGGGCCAACAAGAAATCTGGAGAGGGGCTTTGGACAAGGGCCTGTAGGGACAGGACAAGGGGGAATGGCTTTAACGTGACAGAGGGGAGACTGAGATGAGATATAAGGAAGAAGTTCTTCCCTCTGAGGGTGCTGAGGTGCTGGCACAGGGTGCCCAGAGAAGTTGTGGCTGCCTCATCCCTGGCAGTGTTCAAGGCCAGGTTGGATGGGACTTGGAGCAACCTGGTCTGGTGGAAGGTGTTCCTGCCTGTGACAGCGGGTTGGAATTGGATGAGCTTTGAGGTCCTTTCCAACCCAAACCAGTCTCTGACTCTACAAGTGACTGCATGGATTCAAACCCACCCAACGAAACTGGGTCCTTTAAAATGCCTTAAAAAAAAATCCCCGATGCTCGCGCACAGCCCATCTCCTGATGCTAAGCGACACTGAGTACCCTTGGCTCTCCTCCCCACCATCCCTGAGGCACTCACCCATCAGACCAGCCGGGCGCTCGGTGCCCTCACCCTGGCTGCTGCTCGCAGCCACCCCCTCTGTCTGCGTGCTGCCGTCCTTGCTGCCGTGCTTGGAGTGGGACGGCAGGGGCAGGGCAGCAGGTGCTGCTGCTCCTTCGCTGGTGGCTTTGCCTGATGGAGGAGACACCAGTAAGGACTGAGAGCTCCTACAGCTCAATGAAAAAGTCCCCACTCCCCGAGCTCTCTACTTCCAAGCATGCAGGGGAAATTGCAGGCAATTCCATGCTGCCAAGTGAAGGCAGGGAGCAGGGATGTGCCTCCATTTACCTGCGCTGCTGTGGGAGCTGCTCTCGGCCAGCCGGTCACTCTGGCCAGCCCCTGGCCAGCTCGGGGCCACCGAGGCAGCAAAGATGGAGGGCACAGACTTGGCTGGTCGCAGGGAGCCCTGGAGAGCTTTGCTGGGGTCCCTCCGTGAGCGCTGCTGCAGGACTTTGATGACAGCATCCTTCTCTAGGATTTGGGCATGAAGGGCTTTTAACCTGGAAAGGAGAAGAGGCAGAAATTGGATGAGGAGGTGGAAGGAAAAGAGGAGAATGCAGGCGCTGCCCAACCAGACCACAGCACAAGCTTGTTGGAGGAAAATGCCTCCAGCAAGGTGGGACTACCTGTTCTCCATCTCCTGGTGCTTGTGGCTGGCCAGGAGGAGGTCCTCATTGAAGCTGCTGTTGGGGGAGTGCCTCGGGGACTGGCTGATGAGAGTGGTGTCCCGCTGGGCGGCTGCAGTGGCCGCAGCATCCATGGCAAACTGACGCATGGTGCACTCCTCCAGGTACTTCTGCTCCCACTTGGTCATGTCAGCCTCCAGGGCCAGGATCTTCTCCTCCTTCTCCCTCAGCTGCTCCGAGAGCGTGTGGGCACTCAGCTCTGGCGTCCCTGCGCCCGCAGCACCTGCCTGCCTCTGCAGCAGAGAAAAGACAGTGAAAACCCAGCAGAGGATGGGGAGGCGCTGGGGGGATATGGCACACGCTGTGGGTTGCCAGCAGCACTGGCACTCACCTGCTGAGCCCGCAGCATCTTCAGCTCCTGCTCCAGGCGGGTGCGGAGCCGCAGCTCCAGTTGCTCCCGCTTCTCGCAGGCAGCCTGGAGCTGTCCCAGGGCTGCCTGCAGCCGCTCCACCTTCTCCACATAGGCACGCTTCTTCCGCAGCTCAGCCTCTGCCTTGGCTGCCCGTGCCTGGGCGCTGCCCAGCGCCTGCTCCAGCAGCTCTGCCCGCCGACGCTGGTCCTCATTGGCGCTGCGCAGCAGGGATACCTCCCGCTCCAGCTTCTCCTTCTCCTGCTGGTGCTCATAGCCTGTAAGAGAATGCCCAAGTGTCAAGCAAGGAAGATTCACTGCCCTCAAGCTGGAGCTATTTGTTCCATAAACCTGGCTGTGCCATCCCTCCTACGGCACACAACATACGTGGGGGTCAGAGGGACCCAAGCCACAGGGGTAGACATCCATAGAAATCATAGAATCAGAGACTGGTTTGGGTTGGAAGGGACATTAAAGCTCATCCAGTTCCAACCCCCTGCCATGGGCAGGGACACCTTCCACTAGACCAAGTTGCTCCAAGCCCCGTCCAACCTGGCCTTGAACACTGCCAGGGATGGGGCAGCCACAGCTTCTCTGGGCACCCTGTGCCAGTGCCTCAGCACCCTCAGAGGGAAGAATTTCTTCCTAACGTCTCATCTCAGTCTCCCCTCTGGCAGGTTAAAGCCATTCCGCCTTGTTCTGCTCCTACAGGCCCTTGTCCGAAACCCCTCTCCAGGTTTCTTACAGCCCCTTTAGGCACTGGGAGCTGCTCTAAGGTCTCTCTGAAGGTTTCTCTTCTCCAGGCTAAACAAGCCCCAGAGCTGGATGCAGGACTGCAGGAGGGGTCTCCCCAGAGCAGAGCAGAGGGGGAGAATCCCTCCCTCAGCCTGCTGGTCACGCTGCTGGGGATGCAGCACAGGACATGGCTGGTTTCTGGACAGCAAGTGAACACTGAAGCTGGATCATGGGGAGCTTCTCATCTCCCAACACCCTCAGCTCAAATTTTGCCTCATGAAGGATAAAAGCTGCCCGGTGTGAACCCAGCCACCTTAAAGGAGGGAATACAATTCCCCCCCCCATAACACCAACACCATGTTTCTGTGCTAAAATAATGGATTTAGGCATATTTTCCCAAAAATATGCCCAGTCTTGCACAGCTGCAGCATGGAGGAGGGAGAGAAGGGCCAGGCTGCAGGACGGGAGTGCTGGCTTGGTGCTGGAAGAGCCAGCAGAGCGGCAGGAATGCGGGGAATGTGGGTCACGCCGCCAGCCGGCCAGCTGGGATTAATGTCTCAGTCCAGGCCAAGAGCTGCTCTGTCCTCCCCAGGGAAGGGCGAGAGCTGCTGCCCAGCACCCGTCTCCTCCTCCAGCCAAAAAGGAGCCCCTCTGTCCTGCTCATGGATGCCACGGAAAGCCACGCAAGCACGGGCATCCCATGGGACTTACTTTGTGCCAGGAGTTTTGCCATGCTGCCCTGGCTGCTGTCATGGCTTTCCTGGGTCTTGCTGGCCAGCTGCTTGCTCGCCGACTCCAACCGCTCTAGTCCAAAGGAAATTAAACCCAATTAAGATTTAAATGCAAGAGTTTGGACAGAGGAAGTGGGAGAAGCCTGGAAACACCCCGGGGGGGGGAAAGCTGGGGAACAGAGAGCACCCACAGGGATGGGGATATGGAGGGTCCCTCACCTTTCAGGTCCCGGTTGAAGTCCTGAAGCCGCCGCATCTCACCATCTCTCTTGTTCCTCATGGCTTTCTCCAGGGCTTCCCGCTTGGAAGAGGCCTTGACAAGGTTTTCATAATCCTCCGAGATGCGCTGGATCTCACTCTCCAGCTGGGGTGGAGGAATGGACAGGACAGGATTAGATATGCATGGAATGAGGAAAGGAAAGGGAGATGCTGGCCAAAGCTCACCCGGGTCACTCAGCCCAACCGAAGCGCACCCATGGGACCCCCACCTGGCCTGGCTCCCAGTGCCTATTTTGGGGAGAAAACTGGTATTTTCTGCCTTTTCTCCTTGCAAAGCCGCCCCTTCCACAGGTTTTGGCTCTGCCGTAGCGCAGCCGGCAGGGAACAGCCGCCCCTTGTGCGCAGGCACACAAAGGGCTTTCTGTGGTGGCCAGGGATGGGGGGGACACGCAGAGGGAGTGGGTCACTGGAGAATGGGCTCCTTCTCCCCAGTCCCGGCTGCCGTGCTGCTGAAACACAGCTGCTCAGGGAGAAATGAGCCACCAGAAGGGAGGAGGAGAAGGGACTGAAACACTAATGGGGGTGAATTTTCACAGCAGCTGGCTGAGCATCCCCCCATCTAAGGCAGGGAGCTGGGGAGGAGAAGGGAATGATGCCGTGGCTGCTCACCTTCTGGATGCGGCTCGCCTTCTTGGAGCAGCTCTCCAGCTCCCGCCGCAGCTTCTCATTGTCCCGCTGGAGCCTCTCATTGTCCCGCAGGACCGCATCTACCCGGGCCAGGCTGCTGCTGGTTGAGACCGCCTGAGCATTCACCAGTGCCTCCACACCAGCAGGACCCAGTGTGCCTGGGCACAGAGTGCCTGGCAGCGGCAGGAAAGCGGTGGGGACATGGGTGGACAGCACCCTGCAGATAGAGAGAAGGATGCTTAGTGTGGTTCAGCAAGAGTGGGAGAGTTGAACACATTCCTAGGGTCCCACTGACTGCTCCAAACCCAAATGGGTGCTGGTGACTCCAGCTCACCCCAAAAGAGGAGGGAGGCTCTGCATCCTGCTTTTTAGTTGTGGGACGCATTTGCTTTCTAACTCAAGCATAGGAAATAAACCCCATCTTTCGGGGATGCCTTGACCTGACAGCTCCTGGATGTGGGTCAGGATGGGCTCCCAGCCCCACAGGCCTACCCTATTGCTGAGGACGCTGCGGATGAACAAGAGCTCAACAAAGGATGCACCTTGGAATCCAGCAGCACTGCCCCTTTCCTTTGTTTTCTAGGCAAAGCAAGGGATCCTGGCATGGCTCCTCACCACCAAACTATGAACACATTCTGTCCATATTCGGAGGAGCAGGGCCAGCCTGGCTACCCCTTGCACGACCGCTCTGAGTTCCTCGACATCCCGTGGCCGCCTTGAATACCCTGAGCAGGGCGGCGGAGCATGGCCCAGCCCCGCTCTGCTGGTGGGGCTACCCGCCAAGGGCCTGCATTCCTGCGGGATGATATAGGAGCGAGGAAGAATAAATACATCTTCCTCACGGCTTCCCTTCCCTTCTTTGTTCCCTGGAAGGTTTCCCTGCTGGAGATGCTGCCTGGATAGGTCAGCAGGGCTTGCAGCAGTGTGAATCCTCCCATCAGGTCTCCAATTCCCTTCTTCCCATAGTTTTCCACACTGAAAAAAGTTGCTTCCAGCCCTTCTGGACCTCTCCTCCTCCTCTCCCACCCCCCAGACCTCTCTATGGGCCCCTTGCAGACAACCTGGGGCTTTGCTGGAGGTGTCAAGCTGCCCAAGTAAAGGGGGGAGCTGCCCAGCACTGCTCTTAACCTCCGTAAACCACCCAGCACCAGCCCAGACTCAGCTAGGCAGCAATCCCATGGCACCAGCAGCAAACCAGTGCTATGTGGACATCCCCATCTCAGGGCCATGGGATAGGTTTCCATGGAATAGGGAGTACGTTTGCCTTCCACTCCACCCCATGCCTGTTCCGCATTTAGCCATTTCCTGAGCTGGTTCCAGCTCCTAAATTAACCCCAAATTCCTCCCAGTGCATGGGGAGGGGGCTGGGTCTGCAGAAGCAGTGGGATTTTCATCACCAGTTGGAAAAACCCAACTGTGCTGCGGGAAACCGGGAAGGGGAACGGTCCCCGCAGACCTCATAGGCTGAACCAGATCTGGTCCCACAAGGACAAGAGGTTTAGCAATGGCTGCTCCAGGCCCCTCACTGCTCTCTGCATTCCACATCTCCTAAGCATCCATCCTGGCTCCTGAGACACTACAGCTGAGAGGCACCCAGTGGATACCCCAAAAGCAGTGCCTGGGAGCTGCAGGTTACCTGATTTCGGGATGCTGAAATCCAGGACCTTCCTGGGAGCAGGGTCGGGGTTCAGCCGGGTAAGTGTCCTGGGAAGGGATGATGTAGGGATACTCCGGAGGGGGTCCCCTTGGTTCTGGCCCCTCGGGGTGCTGCCCTTGCAGGGCAGCCAGCTGATGATGACGGGAAAGCTGGGGGTAGCTGTGGGAGGCGCTGATGGGGCTCTGAGTGTTGGCCCCACTCCTCTCCAGCGACAGCCGCATCAGCCGCTCGCTCAGTGACCGCACGTGGCCATGCTTCAGGTCCTTCAGCCCCTCATCAGGGCGTCGGGTGTTGCTGCTCTCAGCCCCACGTGGGCTATTTTCACCCCGAATCCCTGTGCTGGCCCCTCCATGCTGCTGCCCACCCCGCTGAGAGGCATAGTACTGGGAATGCACCTTGGCCTCCTCATAGGTCGGAAGCTCCTCGCCCTTGTGCTGGGGCTGGCAGAGCCGATAAACACTGTTCTCCAAGTAGATGTGGTCAGAGTGATGCTCCTGGCCCTGGGGCTCCTGCCGGGTGGACTGCTGCACCATTTGGCTCTCCTCGGCGCTGAGGCTCTCCAGGGAGGAGCGGGGGCTGCCGGCGCCACCGCCGCGCAGGGCCTGCTGCTGGATGGCAAGCAGAGTGCGGTTCTCCATGAGGTTCCCATAGCGCAGCTGCTCCTGGATCAGGCGGTGCAGGACCGTCCCGTTCGAGTCCTCCGCCGTCCTCATCTCCACCCGCGCCGTCGGCAAAGCCACGTTTCCAACCCGACCAGGGTGTCCCCGGGGGTCCTTTAGCAGCCACCAGCCACGAGACACCTGCATGGGGAAAAGAGGGGATAATGAATGAAGGAGCCGCCTGGGCAGGACGCAGCGCTGGCCAACAGGGTTTTGTTTTCCAGGAATCCCGCTCAGCACACTGGGAGGCTGGCTGGGACGTGCCGGACGGGCAGGAGGCGGCGGTGGTGGTGGGAGCTCAACCCGCTGTAGTGGCTGAGCACTGGCACTCTCATCGCACCCATGACCAGGGTTGGCGCCAGAGGTAGGGGCTGGGGTCGGGGATCGGGTCTGGCTCCCGACGGACCCGGTACCTCCCGCAGGGACCGGGGCTGCCTCCAGGCCCAGGGAATGCGGGACGAGGGGGCCCCGGGGGAGCGGGCACCGGGCCATCGGGAGGCTCGCACGACCCACCGACCGCAAACCCCCCCGGCCCGCGGCCAGGAAGAGCCGAGCCGGCCCCGCACGGAGGTCTCGGTCCCCAGCGCCGCTGGGAGCCCCTCCGGGGCGGCACTTACCGGGGCATGGCGGAGCGGGGCGACGGCGCTGCTGCCCGGAGAGCGCGGCGACGGGACTGAGCGTGCCGCCGGCAGCGGGGGCCGGCCCCAGCGCTGCTATGCCCGGAATGCAGGGCCGGACCCGCCCCGCTCCGCACCGCCCCTCCCCGTCCCGCCGGGGCTGCTGCCGGCAGGGGGGGCACGGACACGGAGGTCGTGCCCGCGGTGTGCAAGGGCGCACGGGGTGCTATGGGCGTGCAGGGGGCCTGGGGCAGAACACAGACTCACAGAGTGGTTTGCGTTGGAAGGGTTAAAGCTCATCCAGTTCCAACCCCCTACCACGGGCAGGGACACCTTCCACTGGAGCAGGGTGCTCCAAGCCCCGTCCAACCTGGCCTTGGACACCGCCAGGGATGGGGCAGCCACAGCTTCCCTGGGCACTCTGTGCCAGCGCCTCCGCACCCTCACAGGAAGAACTTCTGTGTAATGTCTCTTCTCAATCTCCCCTCTGTCAGGTTAAAGCCATTCCCCGTTGTCCTACCACTACCTGCCTTTGTCCAAAGCCCCTCTCCAGGTTTCCTGTAGCCCCTTTAGGCACTGCAACCTGCTCTACGGTCTCTTCTCCAGGCTGAATCAGCCCAGCGCTCTCAGCCTGGCTCCAGAGCAGAGCTGCTCCAGCCCTTGCAGCATTTTTGTGGCCTCCTCTGGACTCTCTCCAACAGCTCCACTTCCCTCTTGTGTTGTTGCCCCCAGAGCTGGATGCAGGACTGCAGGGGGGGGTCTTAGTAGAGCACAGTAGAGGGGGAGAATCCCCCCCCTCGACCTGCTGCTCATGCTGTTGGGGATGCAGGCCAGCACAAGGGCGATTTCTCGGCTGCAAGCACACACAGTGCAGAAGTGGGCCGGGGTCTGGTGCATGCTACATGCATGCAGGAGGCTTGCAGCTGCTGGGATGGGGGGGGTCAGCAGCTCTGCCTGCCAGCTGTCCTGGAGCATAAATCTTCCCATTTAATCGCAGCTCAAAGAGACACAGCATTGTCTGCACGACCAACCTGGCCCCACAAAAATCTGCTGAGCCCATCTGCTCTGCCCTCATGCCTTGTTTCCTCATGTCCCCCCTCCTCACATCCTCCGCAGAGGGGGATGTCAGTTTGCTGCAAGCGCAGCCATCCCAGCCTGTCTAGTGCTGGGTTCAGTGCCTTTGGTCGTCCCCTGTCCCTCTGCCAGCCTCAGTTTCCCTATTCTGGCAGATGCCATTTGCAACACGGCCACAGGACCACAGCAGGGGCTTGTCCATCCACTGTGCTGGGGAACAAGGAGGAAGCCATCAGGGATCAAATCCCTTTTCCCCCTTTCAACACCAAGGAGCTCATCTTTGGAGAGACTCTGAGAACTCCCAACCTCAAAACACAAGCCCCATCTCGGCCCCCAGAGCCCGAGGCTGCTGGTGCAGAGCCCAAAGCTGTGGCTGCCTGCGGGGCCCCGAGGCAGCAGATGGCTGGAGGGGAGGCGGTGCTGGAGGGGAGGCGGTGGTGGCCGAGAGGCAGGTGCAGGGAAAATTGCTAATTAGCTCCGGGACATTAAGCTCTCATTCTTGTGCTAGGAAACTCACAGCTTCTTATCAGCACAGACCCAGAGGGCAGGGTCTTGGGGGGGGGACGACACACACGCGGTGATCTTCAGCCTTCTCTCCTTGCTTTGCTGCTTCTCAACACAGCTTCATCCCAATCTGGTATCACCCCCAAGCCACCCCCAGCTCCCCAAAAGCCACGGGCAGTGGGAGCAGACAAAGTGCAGCTCTCTCCCTCTGTGTTTTCTTCCAAAAGATTGGGAAAAAAAGTAAATAAAAGTTCCCAGTGTGTAGCAGGTAACACACTCACAGGCTGGGGGGGGGTGCAGAGAAGGTGCACGGGGAGAAGGATCAGAGCTTGGAGGAAAAGGTGCACCACAGTAAAGACCCAGAGATGAAGGACAGGGCCCTGGCGTGGTCGATCTGGATTCAGGCTTAACAAAGCCTAAGAGCATCCCCACCCAGGCAGCTCCTGAGCCTGTTGTTAGTGAGAGGGAGCGCATCAAACAACAAAAAGGAAACAAGTTTTTCAGCCCAGTTTCACTAGTGACAAGGCAAATCCACCCAGCTGGAGTTTGAGAGTCTGCACTCTGAAATCTGCACTGACCCTGTGGGTGTAAGGGAGACCCCAAAACCCCAGTGGGGGTCCTACCCCTTTGTGGGGAAGAGAGGAGGGCACAGCTCTTGTCCTTGTGTCCCCAAGCACACGCTGAGTCTGGAGACACCAGCCCAGGCCCAGCAGCAGGTGGATACAGATGGATGGATGGATGGATGGATGGCCAGATGCACCACCCCAAGACACCAATCCCAGCAGCAGCACAGCCCCTGGCTGTGGCTCTGCCCTGATCTTTCCCAGGGGAGCCAGCCCAGCTCCCCCAGCTCATCCACCGGCCTATCTGTGTCTGCGTCATCCTGCTTCCCTTCCTATCTTAATACTGCTCTATTTTTGGCAGCAGGAAACCCCTCCTGGGCTGATAACACCCCTTTGGAAAGTGATCTGAAGAGTTTCCTCTATTTTTTCTAATGCTGAAGGTAAGGAAGGCCTGGACCTTTTAATTTTTCTCCTAGAAGAAGTGAAATAGCAGCTGGCATCCCCATGATGGACTGGACCCACAGGCAGAAGTGGTGACCTTTTGCTCAGGTGGGAGTGTATGGGGGAAAAGCCCAGCCAAGACTGTGCCTTGGGACAGGGACTTGGCTTGGGCTGGATCCTTGGGAGCAGCAGGGAGCGCAGGTGCCAGTGTCCCAGGCTCCCCGGGTGACACACAGCTCCACAATGCAAATCCCTCCCACTGACCTCACCGCGGAGCCTTATCAGTGAGGCGTTGGAGTGTGAGGAATGAGCCAAGAGAATATTCACAGCATGAGATCACCTCGGCTGTCCTCCTCAGCAGCCTGCAAGATGCCTGGACTGTGCTGAGCCCGGATAACCAGGGAGCTGGAGGCAGCTGGAGGTGCCTGCAATGGACAGGAGGTTGCAGCACATCTCCCGGGATGATCGTTACGATGGTGAAGGTGCCCCACTGCTGAACTCTCCAGCCACTTCATGGCCATTTGCCCTCTAAAGCTCCCTCCAGATACCCACTTCTCTCCCAGGCTCCAAATTCCGAGAGCGACCAGGTAGAAAGGAGAGCTGGAGATCAAGGAATCATACAAGTGCTTTTCCTGTACTGCTTCAAGGATCCATGCAGGGTGCACAGCAGGGGGATGCTGCATCCCCACGAGCAGGGAGCAATGCTCCTGGGCACTTCCTCTCCACCCAGCATTCCAGCCATGCACTCCAGTCCTGGAGACACCCCACAAGATGCCAGGCCTGATCTTCCCTGCCCTGGATATTCTCCTCTTCTCCTGGGGCAGGGCAGGACTGCCTGTCCCAGCTCAGATGTCCCCAAACTGGCACCTTGGTAACCCAGGGGACATCCCCGCTCTCCAGCAAGGGAGTTTTGCTGCAGTTCTCCATAAATCAGACAGAGAGGCAGGTGATGCCATGGGTGCATTTACAAAGCCCCTTCTCAGGAATTTGAGGAGAGGAATCCCCAGGCTGCTGCTCATACATGGGATATCATGGATTCATGAGCATGACACCATCAGTGTGTGCACTGATATCTTCTGCAGTACTGCAGCTTCACCCTCCTGGTGCTCCAGCAGCCCCTCAGCAGCACCAAACCCAATTCCTGGTAGCAGAGACAGCCCTGAGACTTGCCCAACCTTTGGGAAGCTGTCACCACGGGGCAGAGAGGCTGGATGCCTCTGTGTGCTCCAGCCCTGCTGAACAGGCAGCACAGACAAACCCTGTTGTAAGGGGAAGGTAGGAAACGTGAGGGACAATGTGCATACTTGTAACAAAGCCTTGTTGCCACCAGAAAGGGGCCAGGACCCTTCTTGTCCTCCTCCTCTTCTATGCATTTTAACCCCCTGAGTCATTTCCATTCCTGGATGTTAAATTGTCCTTTATTTCCCTGTTTCCTGAAAGGGGCTTGTTCCTGACCTGCCGGTGGCGGGGCTTTGCTTTCAGTTGCTGGCATCTGCCAAGGAGATGACAGTGAGAACAAAGGTTGAGCACTGGCTGCAGGAGCCCACCAGGAGCCACCAGCCCAGGGGACATGGATCTGCATTTCCATAGCAAAGCCTTTCACTGTAGTTTAACCACTTTGTTCTCATGTTTGTGGCATTTTCACTTTCTTGAGGAATGTGAAGCCTTGGGTGTAATTTCCTGCCCTTGGGAATGCAGGCAGAGAACCCCCCCTCTATGGCTCCAGCACTACATGCAGAGGGAGCAGCTCCATGCCCTGCCCCAGCACTGGATGGGAGGTGAGGTGACACAGTGCCACCCAGGAAAGTGCCATGGGCAGCATCCCCTCACTGGCAATGCTTACACATCTCTGCTCTGAACACCACCAGGCTGACCTGGCCTCCTTGTCCTTACCCCCTCCCCATAGCTACACAGGAGATCAGCACCATAATTTGCAAAACAAGAAGGGTGGCACCCAGAGGGGCAGAGGGACTCCAGCCACCCTGCTCCATATTGCTTCAAGGGCTGCTTGGGTATCTAACGGAGATAGATAGGAGTGCTTCTCAACAGAAAGAAACATCAAGGGAGAGGCCCTGGGATGAGGTACATAGCAGGGCAGAGAGAGTAAGGGATGGCCCAGGCGTCAGTTCTTGGCATACATCACACCAAGAAGGGGAGAAGGAGGTCAGTGGCATTTCTGACACCCTGTGTTTCTCCAGGATAGCGGTTGTCCTTTGGGAAGAGGCCTCCAAGCATCCCTGGGGAGAGAGAGAATCCATGCACGGAGCTCTGAAAAATGCACATTTCCCACAGACCATGGTAAAAAGGGTGGTAAGGAGACATGAGATTTTGAGTAGTGTGGGGTCCAGTATCAATTCCTGGGGGAGCCCACTTGTGACAGGCTGCCATCCAGTCTGTGTCTTAACAGTTTGTCCAGGAGAAGACTGTGGGTGCTGAAATCCATCAGGATTTCAGGAGGATGGTAGGAAAAGCCTCAGTAAGAAATGAGGCCACTTTGACAGTCTGAGAAGGAGGCAGAGGTCTCCTCCAGCCTCCAGCACTTCCCTGAGTAAGGACCCTGCCACCACACTCGCTGCTGCCCACTTGTTCTTCTGCAAACAACTTCCCAGCTACTGTGTTAATAAACTAGACAATTAGATGTGGCCAGAAGCCACACAGCATGGGACAGACTAGCTCTGTATCACTGCTGGGATCAGTGCCAGCCACATCTGAACACCTGAGCCATGCCTGAGAGCTGCATTGTGGTGAAAACACAAACAAACAGTGTACCAGACACGAACCTGATACCTTAATGGCACTGAACATCCCCTGGCATGGTGACAGTGAGGGTGTCACCAGGTTGGTCATTGCTAATACATAGCTGGATTACCAGAGGGCTCACTACTCAGATGCAGCTCCAGGCATACCCTGTGTGGCCACAAAGTGGCTGTGAAATATCCCTTGACCCCCCCCCGTTATCAGTTTTTGAGCTTTCTCCTGTTGTGCGTGGTGAGGTTGTGGCAGCAGCTAGGGTGGTGCTGGACAGAAGTGGAGAGCGGGCAGTGAAGAACATCTCTCTATAGCACCCTCCAGCCCAGCAAGCATACGGAGGAAACACCACTGAGGCAAAGCAGAGTGTAAAGGTGAAGGGTGGAGCAGCAGCAGCTTCAGATCCAACACTGCCTGAGAAAGATGCAATGGGGCTAAACCCACTCATCTGTCAGGGGAACACAGATGGTGTGGAGAGATAGGTTCCAGGGGGACCCATAACCAACACCTATGTCTTAGCTGGTAGGATAAACAGAGGCAGGGCTTTGAGAGCTGTTTGTCCGAGAGCACAGAGACACCATGGGACTCTGCCCAGACTGTCACAGCTGTGCGGTGGCAGAAATGCTCTTTCTTTCTGTGCTTCAGCTCCAGGGAGCAGGCAGCAGCCACATGAGCTGCTCCATGCAGGGATGTGTGTCCCAGTACTCCTGTGATGATACTTTTCCCTTCTGCAGCTCAGGATGGATGTACAGGCCCTCCTTGGTTGCATGCTCAGCTTCTGACACTATGATAAGTGCTCTGTTCCTGGAGCTTCTCATCCTGGCAGTGTCCTTTCCCTAGCACACAGCTCAGGTGCTGCCTCTAGCAATGGAGAAAAGCAAAGACCAGACCCATGCTGAAGGTCTTCTTGCCTACAGCAACAAGCTTCTGGCTGGTCCTGTGGCTGGCAGCCTGCACCTCTGCTCTATGAGGTAGCTTTTTTGCCAAGGTGAGAACATGGGGACAGGTCCACAGTTCTGCCCTGCAAAACACAGACTCCAACAATCCCACAGCCAGCTCTGGGCTATGTCAATGCTGGCATGCAAGTTCAGCTGTTGGAAGAGCAGTAGCTGCATTAGCTGGGGCAAATTAGAGCCCCTTCAGCCAGGATGCTGGAGCTGGTTTTGTTGTTCTGGAGGTGACCTGTTCTTCAGAGCTAACTTGGCACCTCAGTATCACATATAGGGATGTAGAGCCTGTGATACCTGGAAGCATCCAGAGGGAAGATGGAGATGAAGCCCAAGTGCACCAATGAAGCAGTCCTCATCAACAGTCCCCCCTTTCACAATGCCCTGGGCCCGTCTCCTGGTGAAACGGGGTAAACTTCACCCTTTCCCAGCCCAGCCCAAGGTGAGAAGGTGAGGTTGGCCACTGAGCAAAGGTCTTCTAGCAGAGCTGCATGGTTTAGCTGTGTGCTCGATGATACAATAGAAAATGCCTCTGAAGTCCCGGCCCTCTGGAGCACTTCCTTAGTTTGCTGGAATTTCCGTTTAGTTCTTCCTCTCCCAGGCTCTTACTGAAAACTGGTGTCACCACATGTGTCTCCTCAGCAGGCTCTGGAGACTCGCCAGCTCCCTTGGTCCCCCTCCCAGGTCTCTCACTGATGTGCTGGGCATTTGCAAGGAGCATGCTCCCCGCGGGTGTCAGCTTTGGCTCACCCCTTGATTAATCACAAAAGGCAACTCTGCCAATCAAGGAAAGATTTACAAGGCAGGCAGGAAGCTCTTGTTTTTACAGGAGTGCCTCAAACACACGCACACAGTAGGAAAAGCAAACATTCCAGGCATACCAAGGGATCCACGGGATAAAAATTCCCCAAACAGCACAGATTAAGATACTTGGCGGCACATGGAAGCACTAAAACCTGGACTCAAGGATTTAATTGTCTTATTGAACCCTGAGTGCTGCGTGGAACAACCTGAGCTGCATGGGAACAGCCATCCTGGGAGGGCAGGGAGAGGGTCAGTGGCAGTGCTCTCTGTACAATAGGGGTCAGGGCCGCCCCCACCCCTCTCCCAGCTCCATATGGTCGCCAGAGCCTTCTGGCAGAGTTTAATGTGAGTTCTCCTTTGCAAATGCTCAGCCCTGCTCCTTAGTGAGGCAGGCAGGGGTCACTCTGCATCAATGCAACACTGAATCCAAGCCCATCGGAGCAGAGAGAACCTCTGTTCTGGCTCTGACTGCCAAGACCCCTGGCCTGAGAGCAGCAGTCATCATGCTGGATAGAGGCCCATTACCTCCCATCCTATCCTAAAGCCCTCTGAAGTGAGTGGAAATGCCCCCATCCTCTCTAGCCCTAAATGCTAGCCCAGGAGATAAGCAATGCCTCTGCAACTGCTTGCCTAAGATACTCTTCAAGAATCATCAGGATTGAATAAGACAAACACGCAGGCTAGAGCTGGTCCAGTCCCACCAGTGGGTCCAGCTGCTTCTACCGAATACCCTGTGTCCTGCGCTGCTGGACCAGCTCACTCCTTGGCTACTCCCCTGCTGTCACTGTTTAACAGACACAGCAATATTTTTCATTTATGGGTTTTCAAGGGACCATGAGAAAGGCAGGAGGGGAATTTTGTCTTTTCAAATTAGGTTCTTCCCCTTTCTCCGGTGTTCTTTTGAACTTCCTTTTTTTTTTTTTCCAATTTGAAACAATCTTTTCAAGGGAATCCACTCTCTGATTGTATTTTCCAGAACTTGCCCCTGTTTGTCAAGTCATCTGTGCAATCAATTCACACTCCTCTGGGTAGTCCGTGGGATAATCTGGGCTCTACATCAGGCTCTGAATCTCTAGCTGAAGAGGAAGGAGCCCTGCAGGACCAGAAAACAAGGCAGCCCAGAAATACTCTCCCCTCTGAAAGGATCAGTTGACACACAAAAGTTCCTTTTTCACCTTTTCTGCAAACCACCCCACAGAAAGTGGAATTTGACCTCTCCTAGTTACACATAGCTTCTCCATTTCTGCTCCAAGTCCAGCCGCCAGTGGCAGGAAGCCCCAGCTCCCGCTCACAAATAGATGGTTTCTGGAACAGTGGTGGAGGGAACTGGTAAGAAAGTAAGTCATCTGCTAAAAGTGAGAGTTAAGGGAAGCACTTGCTTGAGATCATTGAATCACAGGATGGTTTGGGTCAGAAGGGACCTTTAAAACATATTTAGTCCACTCCCCCTCAAAATGGGCAGGGACACCTTCCACTAGAGCAGCTTGCTCCAAGCCCAGTCCAAAGTGACCTTGAACACTGGCAGGGATGGGGCAGCCACAGCTTCTCTGGGCGACCTGTGCCAGTGCCTCACCACTCTCATTGTAAATAATTTCTTCCTTATATCTAATATAAATCTACCCTCTTTAAAGCTGTTGTCCCTTGCCCTGTCAATACAGGCCCTTGTAAAAAGTCCCTCTCCAGATTTCTTGTAAGCCCCCTTTATATATTGAAAGCCCACAATAAGGTCTCCTGAACCTTCTCTTCTCCAGGCTGAATAACATCAACTCCCCCTGTCTTTCTTCACAGAAGGGGTGCTCCAGCCTTTGGACCATTTTCATGCCCTCCTCTAGACCTGCACTAACAGATCCATGTCTTTCTTGTGCTGGGGGCTCCAGAGTTGAATGCAGTAATTATCCTAGAATAAAATCCTCATTTACACACTCGAGAAGGCACCTGCCATGCCCTAAGAAGATGCAGATTGCCCTGAGCATTTATCCCTAATTGCAGCCCATGCTCAGGCACTAGTGGGACTGCTGAAAAGGTTGCACCAGCTCCCCTCCAGCAGCCCAAGCTTTCACAGAGGCCCCGTAGCTGTGAGGATGCTCCATGGGATCCAGATGTGGGAGCATGGCTTGAATATTTGCATCACCTTACATCATATCATTACTGCAAGCAGTTTGCTTATGGTCCTCCTCCCTTTCCTGCCCCTGTTCATCACTAGCAGACGCCCAGGAGACCTTTTGACAGCTAGCTCACAGCTGGGACATGAAAACATCCTTCGGAAACTGGTTTTGTCCCATTAAAGAGGACTGGCTTTAATGCTCTGCATTTCTTCTGTGATCACATGCATCACTGCCTGCAACCTTCCATCTAGCACTTGAATTTAACCCTGCTTCTGTGTCAGCTTTCTCAGCATCCTCCTCCTCCCAGGAGCCTGCCAGCATCTCCCCTTTCTGGGGCTTCTGTGAACGCTCCACAGCTTTTAGCTTTGCAACTCGTATCTAAAAAGTTCAGCGTCTGCTTAAAAAGAAAAAGCTGGCTGTGTTTAGGAAGCTTAATGTGGCATGGCAGGGACATGAGTCATCACCACCAGGGCTGCATCCTGTGCCACGGTCGTTTCATTTGCCCTCCACCACAGCAGAATGAGGTTATTCAGATTGCTGCATGACAGTGGCACTTGGCACATTAGTACCACTAGGAAGAGGTAAATTAAGTCACACCATGCAGCCAAGAAGCCATCCTGAGGGAGATGGCCACCACATACACCAGGGACTGGAAACAGGCACTTGCGTGATATACACCCCACTGGCTACAATGCACCCTAAACACAGGCTCAACGGGTTGCTGGATAGAGATGTGCTTAGAGCTATTCCCGTCCTGAGCAGGAAACTGAAAGGGATAATACACAGTGAAGCTGTGAACTTAACCTTCAGCTATGTAAATTACAGGGAACGAAAAATGCAACCAAGGTGAACCAGTATTATAAATGCACATTAACTACAGGCACTGCATTAGAATGCGTAAGCTTGCTGAACTGGGGCAGTGGAAAAAAAGCAAGTTTCAGCCTCAGAGCTAACTGCTAACTGGGGTGAAATATCAGCTCTTTGTTAAAAGTGCTTCTGCTGTCACATGTGATCCCACTTTGATAGAGTGACTGCACAAAATGGGCTGAGCGGCTGAACACGCACGAGTCATAAGGCAGCTATGTTGACAAATTGAATCATACTTAGTGGGATGATACCCAAGGCAAAGAATTGCCAAGATTAGCGAGCAAGGGCTGTGACAGCATCAGCAAAGGCACTCTGCTGAGACTTGGAGCACAGGTTTGGGTTTCAAACCCACACACCAACCCCCTACTTGGAGGCAGTAAGTGAAAGCATGGGCAGGGGCAGATTCATAGGGTGCATTTAAATGACAGATCAAAGATCTTATGCTTCATATACCTGAAAGTAGATGTATACCTAAAATTACCAACCATTCCTAAATTAATTATTCAGTGGAATTACTTTGTTATCCCAGTAATTTGAAATACGCTGCTTTCACAACCAAGGTATGTGAACTACATTGCTTTCACACTGAAGCTACTCTAAAGGTAGAGGCTTTGGGTGGTGTGCAGTCAATGAGCCCAGATTCTGAATTTAGATGCATTCCCTATTGCTTGGAGATGGGACATACGGATCAATGTGTTTAAGTACCTGGTAACAGGATTCTGGTTTACATGCACCAAATGTCATCATTTTGAGTCATTACACATCAATGTACTGAGCAAGAAGCTCAAAGGCATAGTAAAGAATTAAGTCATGAAGTTAACCATCAACTACAAAAATTACAGGGATTGAGAAATATAACCAGTGTAAAACTGCACTGTAAAGCCATGCTAGGAGTTAGGACATACAGTCTCTCACACATCCAGCTATTGTTCTGTTTGCTTTTAGAATAAAAACATCACTTTTTTTGCCATGTATATGGAAGGAGAAAAAAACCCCCAAGCAACTACAAGAAGAAACATGCCTTAGTCAGGAGGCACTGAAATTGTAACTTTTGTATGTATGTATGCATGTATTTTGTTACTGACATTGTAGAGATGTCAGTAGCCTTCATACCAAACACCATGTAAAAGGAATCAGAACATGTAAGTGTATATTAAATGCCCTCCTATGTCTGAGACAAACCTGTCAGGTTGCATGGGTTATAAAGATGTCAGATGATCACCGCAGTCACACTGACCTTTCCAGCACACACAAAAACACAGAGCTTTTAAAATCAGCATTAAAGTCACTGTCCTTACACTGTCCTGGTGAGGATAAGGAAGTGCTGTTATCTATCCAGAGGCACAGAGGAGTTTGTTTGAGATAGCAAATGCAATTCCTGAGATTTTTTCTAATTTTATTGAACTCTAAGACTTCTTTGGAGGATTATATGGTATGCTGGAGGAAATCACAGGTGGGGGAGTATGGCTGCCAGAGGAATCCCGCAGCCCAGGGCTGGGGCCACAGCTGCACTCTGTGTTGGGGAGCTGGAGCACCGAGCCCGCTCTCAGCACAGCACCTGCTGACAGGGGATCTGGTGGTGCTGGGCAGCGGTACAGCCTCATGTGTGCCACGTCTGCCTTGCGGGCAGGAAAGACCATCCTTGCTCCTTCTCTGGTCCGTAGGACATTGCCGGTAAACTCAGCGCTCTGACTTTAATTCCTCAGATTTAGCCACGGACAGAAACAGCAGCAGTGCCACAGAAGAGTCTTGGATTCGCAGAGCTAAACTGAAAGAAACCGCACACCTTTCCTTACTCACGAATTCAAACAAATGCCCCGCTCCCCATCCAGCTCCCGGATGCAGGTTCAGCTAAAAAGCGGGGACGGGAAAGGAGAAACGGAAAGCCGATTGAAGCAGCACGGCCGAGCCGCGGGTCCTGCACGGGACTGCCGTGCCCTCTGCAGGGCTGCTGCCACATAGCACTTCCGCGGCCGGAACTCCGGCACCTTCTTTGGCCAAAGCCCTGAAGCCTAAGTGGAGCGGTAATTAAGTTCCTAAACTAACGAGAAGAGTCGTTTTAATTAATCCAGACACGACCATCACTTAAACGCCCCGCAGCCATGCAAAATTAGTGGACCTCCTGCAACAAGGGCTGACCCAAAGTGTCATTCCTGCCCCAAGCGCCTTGTTCCACCAGCTACCTTCCTTGCCATCTTTAGAGTTCTCTGGGAAACCTGCGCCAGCGTCTCACCACCTTCACAGTGAAGGATTTTTTTTCCTAACACCTCATCTAAATCTTCCCTCTGTCAGCTTAAATCCATTCTCTTGTCCTGTCACTGTAAAAAGTCCCTCTCCAGTTTTCTTATTGTCCCCTTTAGGTGAAATATCATTTTTCACTCCTCACATGGAAAAGTCTCTCCAGGGCACTGCTGCAGCTCCCCCTACTGATTGGCCAACCCAGAGGTAACAGCAGATAATGACTGGGAAGCTCAGAATTAAAAATTCAGTGGGGCAGGATGAGGGATTGCATTAAGAGTCGTTCATAGCTCCTAGGAGACGCTTCCAGAACAAACGGTTTAACGGGGCCAACAGGTAGGCCTCGCGGGGCGAGCAGTCCCACGTCACAACTGGAATCATAGCGACGGAACGCCGAGCGCAAACGCCTCCCAGCCAGTCGGTGCTTCACCCATGGCCGGGGAGGCCGCTGCGTGGGGAGCTCCGCAGAGCCGCGCCCCGCGGCGGCGGCGGCGGCTTCACGAAGCTGAGGCCTGGTAAACTGGGACTGGCATCTTCTCGGCACCTACGCGAACAGGAAGCAGGAAGGGGCGGGCAAAGGCCCGCTCCGCCGGTCTGTGCCGCCCGCCCTTGTCCCTCAGGGCGCGGAAAGGCTTTTTCGTCCCGTGTGGGACGAGAGCGGCTTCTCCCCGAGAGGAGGCGGGCTTGTAACACAGAGGAGGCGGGCCAGTCCCCGCCCGCAGCGCCAGGGAGGACCCCGCAGCTCCCCGCGTCCAGGCAGGGCGCGCCGGGCCCGAGCTCCCCCAG
>JANRGW010039901.1:0-15385 GCA_024733675.1 Psilopsiagon aymara
GGTTGGAACTGGATGAGCTTCAGGTCCTTTCCAACCCAAACTATGCTATGGTTCTATAATATAATCCAGGGTCTCTCCTCTGGGAGCAGAAGCAGGGATCAAGGGCTCCCCCAGAGGCCCTGCTTGAGCTGAGGTTCTGGTTGTCCCTCCTGGTCCCCATCTCTTACCTCCTGGTCCGTTCTCTCCCCAGCGTGGCACGATGAGGCGGCGCTACGAGGACGATGGCATCTCTGATGATGAAATTGAAGGCAAGAGAACGTTTGACCTTGAGGAGAAGCTGTCCACCAACAAGTTTAACTCCACCTTCGTGGTCTTCATGGAAGGCAAAGGTTTGTCCTGGGACAGCTCTGCTGCTGCTGTCGGGAACCACACAGCTGCTGTGGTTGGCTGCTTCTCCATGGTGTGAGGTGACCTTTCCCTGTAGAAAGCCAACAGTGCTCACAGTTGGATGTGCTCCAGAGTACACCCAGAGCTTCCCTGACTGCCTTAAAGGGTGGTTACAAGGCAGTTGTGGTGTTAATGCGATCTTAAATCCTTTCCTGTGTTTTGCTACCTTTTACTTCCCATCTTCCTGTGAAGTTGGGGAAACTGCTGTTCACACCACTTCTGTGCTTGGAAACCACTTTACCTCCATAACCTAAGTGGTGGGGGACGTTCCTACCTGCTTCCCCACAAGTCCAGTGCAGTCCCCAAGCAGTTGGAAGGTGATAGGAGGTGTATTGATGGAGGATTGGCTCAAGCCTGCTAAGGGAGCTGATATCAGGGAGTGTGTGTGGGAAATGGCA
Source organism: Psilopsiagon aymara (assembly GCA_024733675.1). Taxonomy (NCBI): domain Eukaryota; kingdom Metazoa; phylum Chordata; class Aves; order Psittaciformes; family Psittacidae; genus Psilopsiagon; species Psilopsiagon aymara. Next base: position 786 of record JANRGW010039901.1, read on the forward strand.
TGGAATCCCCTCAATCTGGAGAGCAAGGAGCCATCTGCAGGCCTGCTGGGACACATGGCAGCCAGGAACAAGAAGGTTTGCCTGGGTCAGCACCTGTGATGGCAGCCACATGTCTGCTAGATGCTTCTTTCAAAGGCTCTCTGGGATCTCTCCCCTTTATTTCACCACATATGGCTCAGTCTTTCCATCACGCAACCAGTGCATCCCTCACAGGGATTTACCATGGAGGAGGAGCATTCCTTCAAGGCATCTTTAACTTGGCTTCTTGGGGAAGTGAAGACCAAAGTGCACTCTGTTCCCCTGCCTGGTGTTCCTTGTTGGAGCAAATTCCCTCCTCCTTAGAGGGTCTGTTTGAGGTTTGTCAGCAGCACACACCGTGCTGCTCACAGAACTGCCTCAAAGGAGTTCCAGGGTCTCCAAAGAGTGTCGAAATAGCAAGGAACAGCACTTCCTTTTGCTGCTGAGCTTTGTCACAAGGATAAGAGGAGGTTCTCAACTTTCAACTGCTCTGAGCAACCTCCTCCATGTCTGAATTCAGCTTGCTGGGAGCGGGGTTGAAGCAGAGAGCTCCAGAGATCCTTTCTAACCTCCCTTTGTCTCTAGTCCTCTGCAGGAATCTCCCCTAACACCTTCCCTTTTGTTTCTCACAGACTTCACAGTTGAATACATCCAGAGGGGTGGCCTGAGGGACCCTCTCATCTTCAGGAGCTCCGATGGCTTGGGAATAAAGTAAGTGTTAGGGGTGGATGGACTCCAGCCTGATTTCCTGCCTCTCTCCCCACATTATGTGGGGTCTGATCCTGGCAGCTGTGTCTGAAAGCAAGTTGTTATGACAGTGTCCTGTCCATACTGTTAGATGCAGTGAGAAGTTATCTTCCACCTCAGTTATGCTGTTCTTACTAGCTTGGCCTTAGAGGACTGAGTTGGCTGTAGGTGACCACAATGCAACTAAATGCCTGGAAAATCCCACTGCTGCTCTGATGCAACATCTGGCTTGGGTTCCTTTCCATGTAATACAGCATCACTTGCCAAAGACAAGCAATCTGTAGTATTTCTGGCATTTTCCAGCAATTCCAACCTGATTTATCCTGTGTGGTTACTTCTAAACTGCCATCTCTGTCTCTTGCTGCAGTCAATCGAAGTTTACAGCTTGGAGTGTAAAGGTGTGCTGGTGCAAGACTTTGTGCTGGTTTATGATGTTCATATAAATACACTATGGGGTGGTAGATGTAGTTTTAAGGCAAGTCATGCAATAAAACATTACAGCCAGCTTCAAATAAACCTCAGACCTGATCTGAGTGGGTGTTTCTGCTGGGGCAGTGGGGTTTGGGTTTGGTTAAAGGGGTAAATGAGTGTTTGTCAGAGCCAGTGCCATCCACATTGCACTTAACTTCCTCAGCTGGCTGTGAATTGATGGGCAGCTTCTCACCCAGTGCATGATGCGCTGTGCTGGGGTGGCTGAGATGGTACCACTCTCAGGTTGGTTCAGAAAGGGCAAGGATTTGATCATGAGGATTCCAATGTGGGTGAACCCGGGTTTCCTGTGGGCTTTTGGTGATTCCTCTGGGTCAAGAGCTGCTTGAATGGCTGCCTGCCCGTTCTGCCTGTGTTTGTACAGATAAGTGTGCCAGTACAAACAGGGAGAGGAGTTCTGCTGTGTCAGTGAAATACATCGCTTGTGCGGGTCTGGCTGTGCTCTTTCTGTTGGGATAACTCATAGGAGCAGTCTGGCAAAGGAGAGCTGGGATTGCTTAGCTCAAAGCCTGCTGGAGCATTTGCCAGAAGCCACTACAAGAGCTCGTGCTCTGGAGATGGTGTATCCTGTTCCCAAATCTGCTTCCTTAGCCAGGAGTTGGGGCCCTGTGTTTCACCCTTGAGATCTGGTTTCATGCTCTTCACCCACATCCAAGGGGATAAGAAGCCCAGTAGCATCTTCAGGGTGCTAAGGCTGAGGTTAGAGGTGGGAAGGGTCCGCAAGCAGAAGCATTCCATGGTGTTTTAGCAAGGTGTTTGTCCTGCAGGATGCCAGACCCGGACTTCAGCGTCAATGATGTGCGGCTCTGCGTTGGTAAGTGTCCGGGGACCACAGCGCACCTCTGGTGTGCCCTGGGCAGATGGGGAGGGATGGGGGAGAGTCATGGGGTGTATCAGTGGTCTGGTACCAATGGGAGGTCTGGTTATGTGGCTCTCCCAGTGTGCCTGAGCCAGTGGATTACAGCTTTTACCTGCTTGAGTCCAGTTTGACGTGAAGCAGGTTCAGTTTCAATGTGGGTACAGAAGAAGATGAAGTTATGGAGAGGCCACTGGTGTGGGTGGGTTGTTTGAGGAAGGATCCCGTGTCTCCTGGAGCATCTCTTCTGGGTGGTCCATTGTGCACAGGGATGGTTCCAGTGACGTTTGTCTGTCCCGGCAGGGAGCCGGCGGATGGTGGATGTCATGGATGTGAACACACAGAGGGATATTGAGATGTCCATGGCACAGTGGGCACGTTACTACGAAACACCAGAGGCCGAGAGGGAGAAACTTTACAACGTTATCAGCCTGGAGTTCAGCCACACCAAACTGGAGAACCTGGTGCAGCGACCTGCTACGGTGAGCATGGCTCTTCCTTCCCTTGTGCCTGTGGGCCTCTGTAGGTAAGGTGCAGCCTGGCATTGAATGCAGGAGAAGAGCTGCTCACAACATGCATGGGCTCAGCCAGGGGTGTCAGTGCTGTGCTCTGGAAGCTGCTGGAGCTGATCCTGTGTCTGACATAGACCTCATTTGCTGGAGCTGATCTCACAGTCAGCCCCAGCCTGTGCATCCGCATCCTATATGAGCAAGCCACCGTGGTCAAGGCCCTGGTGTGTTGCTCTGCAGAGAGCTCGCTAGCTATCAGCAGCTAATGGATTGGCTATCAGCAATTAAAAGAAAGAAAGAAATAAAGGGAAGTGACCTGCTGCTGTTGGCTGCTGATCAAGAGCAAGCACCTCAGTTTGAGTAGAGAGGTCAGGTTGATGCTCAGCCACAGTGAGCACTGAGGACAGGATGGGGATGGTGGCTTCCAGCCTCTCCCAGTTAGCCACTTCCACTGCCTGCCAAGACCTTGGCTATCGTTCAGTCTTGGGTCTCCCTTACGTCTGTGCTTGGTGTGGAGCCCTCTTGCATCCTGCAGCAGTGATCAGCTTCACTGTGGCACGAGAGAGGCCGCAGTGGAGAGCACGGAGGGAGCTGCCATCATGCACGGGCCTAAATGGAAGAGCAGAACTCAGCTGCGTTTGGAGAGAGCAGCTGAAGCCTGGATGCTGGTTGAGCCTTGAGGTTTTCTTGGTGTTTGGAAACCATGGTCCCATTAGGACACCAACCCTGTGTGCAGCTGGGACTCCAGAGGCTTCTGTGGTGTGGCAGGGAGGGGTTCTGGTGCTGAAATCTCAGCCGGCAGAGGAGGCCAAGACTGGAGCTGTGCTGGAAGGGGGCAGGAAGCAGTTTGACCGTGGGAAAACAGGGACGGGCATCCTGACCTCCACCTGCAGTCTGTAGGGCCGTTCACTTCTCCCTGTTAACTCTAGAGGGAGGCTGGACATCTCTGCCTGCTCTGGGGCTTAGTGACTTGAATCCCACCCTTTCAGATGCTGCCCAGCATGGTTTATGTATCCCCAATGCATATCATTCCTGCCTAGCCCCTAAGTAGACACCAGCATCCCAGTACCATGCTCGGGATGTTGCTGTGCTGTTTGCTGCTTGTGTGAAATCAGAAGGTCGCTGTAAAGCAGCTGGCATCAGAGCAGCTGGTCCTGAAGTGCTTTCTGTGTGGGATTGCACCAGTGCAATGGGGAAGGTTGCACATGAGAGCTGTGGGCCTACCAGGCAGGCAATAGGTATTTGAGCTTCTAGGACAGCCTGGGGGGGTATCAGAAGGGGTTACAGTTCCCCTGTCATCTCTGCTCACGTCTCTCACCTTTCCTGCTGTAGGTGGATTTGATTGACTGGGTCGATAACATGTGGCCCAGGCACCTGAAGGAGAGTCAGACAGAGTCTACGAATGCCATCCTGGAGATGCAGTATCCAAAGGTGCAGAAGTAAGTGACTTCCTGAGCTGTTCCAGTGGTGGCAGGCGCCAGAGCATCTCTTGCAAGAGAACTGCCCAAGGGAGAAGTGGTTTGTACCAAGAGGAAGAGGGAGGACCAATCTGTTTCGATGGGTGACACATGCAGCAGGGATGCTGCAGTCAGTTATTTAAGCCCCTAAGAAAAGATGTGTGGAAGGGTGATACTCTTGATCCTCACCACCTTTAAACATCTGGAGCCAGCTCATCTGCTGAGCACTGCCTGTCCTGCCCCATAGGCCTGTGACAGGGGGTTTCTGGAGCTGCAGATATGTGAGGATGAGAGCTTTCTTCTTGCCTGGATTAGATCTTTCTGTGGGGATGTGATATAACTGCAAAGTAGCTCTCCTGCAAACCACCACCTTCCTGCAGCTGAAGTGCTTAGCACTGCAGTGACTGTGTGCTGGCACTGCTGTGAGTCTGGGTTTAGACAGCCCATTCCCTTTGGATATGCTTTATCTGCTCTCAAATGTGGCTCACCACTCATTTCACCTTATCCCCGTCTTGTTTTCCACCAGATACTGTCTGATGAGTGTCAAGGGCTGCTACACAGACTTCCATGTGGACTTCGGTGGCACCTCTGTGTGGTACCACATCCACCGAGGGGGAAAGGTAGGAGGACAGTCCCTGTTGGACAGTTACAGATGCTTCAGGAGGGTGGCTTTTAGTCTGTCCTCTTGTTAATCCTCGAGGATGCAGGTTCCAGGCAGCAAATCGAAGTCTTTCCATCCTAAACTGGTTGATCAGAGGTCCACCAGGCACAGGCTGAAAACCTGTGCTGTAGGGATGATGCCAAGACAACCTTTATAGGGCTAAATACACTGAGTAGAATAACCCAATTCATCCAGTGCCTTGGCTTCTGAGAGGTGATTTGGCTGCATGGCTGATCACCCCTTGGTGTGGCACAAATAGCACACTGGGAGCAGCAGCAAGCTGAAGAAAGGTAATTAAAGATGTATGGGAGCTGCTCCTAAAGCTAAGCCTTCAGGGGGTTTAAATAGCCAACATATGTGTAAGGGATAGCCTTAAAACATGAAGTGACTTCAAAAGCAGGAGCATTTGAACTGAAGGTTGCTGCCAGGGCTTCACTTGCATGGTTCCTGGTGAGAAGTAGCTCTGAAACAGTGTCAGGTTTAAGCTGTTCTCTGGGGTCGCTTCCTGGAGCTGAGCTCAGCCCAAGATGCTAAACCCAAACCTCAGCCTTCATTGAGTTGGAGTCTCTCTGCTTGCAGCCTTTATCTGAGTGCAGTATTTGTCCCCTAATGGGTTTCTTCCAGTTACAATTGTGCAGGGATTTCATACAATCATGGAACAGTTTGGGTTGGAAGGGACCTTAAAGCTCTTCCAGTTCCAACCCCCTGCTGTGGGCAGGGACACCTTTCACTAGAGCAGCTTGCTCCAAGCCCATCCAAGCTGGTCTCGAACACAGCCAGGGATGGGACAGCAGCAAACTCTGCCCTACCTGAAGAATCTGGGCTTTTCCCCCACCTTTCCTTGCAGAGGAGGTGTGGCTGCCAGACTTCTATTGATGGTTTGTGGCTCCAGTGCCTTCCCCTGAAGAGCTCACAGTCTCTGAAGAGCCTAGTTGGGGCTGGATATCTCTTGCTACCTGCATTGCATGGATGTGGACAGGTTTCAATCTCTAGTTCAGTTGTAGTTCTTACTAATGGCAGAAGCACTCAGCTGAATATCTCTTTGTCTCTAATACTCCAGTGGGCTCTTAATGCTGATAGAAGCAAAACCTTACAAAGCATCTCAAGCTCAGTCTGCCTGTGGTGCTCAGTGAGTTAGGTCAGGAAAGAGCTTGCTCAGCAGCCTGCCCTCTCCAATGGGACATGTTCAGGTTGCTTTATGAAGAATGTCTCTGGATTTGCATCCTCTGATGGGGAAAGAAACAGATTTAGATGTCTGGAGAGGGGCAGGTTTGGAAGCAGTAGCTGTCAGTTGTGCTATGACTTACATACACGTGTTGTCTTCATCTGCAGATCTTCTGGCTGATCCCTCCTACACCGCAGAACCTGGAGCTCTATGAAAACTGGCTTCTCTCAGGGAAGCAGGGAGACATTTTCCTTGGGGACAGAGTGTCAGAGTGCCAGCGCATCGAGCTCAAGCAGGGCTACACATTTGTCATCCCCTCAGGTACCACAGGGTGGGCAGGTCCCTCCTGGCCTTTGCCAGGGTTGTGGCAAGAGACTGAAACTCCTAGGACACAAAATGGGAGCAGGCAGGATTTAGCTTCCTCTTCATGTAACTGGGAGAGGGAGATGTGACGCAGCTCCATCCTCTTGCTTGCCAGCTCCCAAAACATGCCTGTCATGGCACTGTGGATTCAGCCCAAGTGAGGGGAAAGCTGTGGCTGGCTCACATCACTCTGGGTAGTCATTAAAGGAGGCTTTCCCAGTGCTTTTCATGGTGATGTGCAGAGTGGTGCCCAAAGCAGCACAGCTCCCTCAGCCTCCTCATCCTCGCAGCTTGTGAGATCACTGTGCAGTTACAGTCCAGTTGTGAAGCAAGGAAGGGAGCCAGCGTGTGTGTTTAAGGAGCAAGGTGATTGCTGTGGACACCCAGAAGGGCAACAGAACAATCTGCACGTACTGGAGATGGGAGAACTGAAAAGCATATAGCTAGGAAAGGGGATGCTGGAAAACACTGAAACCCAGGAGGGAGCAGGGAGAGACTTGCAGGTAACTGCTTTGCAGAGAGCTCGGGCAAGGAGACTGAGGTTGGGAATGGGAACGCTCAAGAGTTAAAAGGATCTTTTAGCCTGACTTGGTTTAGGAAGCAGAATAACTGGAGGGCATCAGCAGTGTCTGCATGCACAGTTAGTTCAGTGCAGTGCTGGAGAAGAGCAAAGGCAGGCGAGATGAGGCAGATGAAAAAGCAGCTCAGGTTGGTCGGTTGCAAGGACTGGCCTTTTAGAACCTGGGATGGAGACCCGGGATGTCTGTAACCTGTTCCCCTTGCAGGAGGGAATACTCCCCTGTCAGGAGAAACATTGTTGGAGCCCTACTAATAACTCTTGCGTATAAATTGTGTCCATAAGACTGTCCCTGATGTCAAAGGCTGCTGTAACCCTGTTTCATTCCCAACAGCAGTGCAGGGTTGTGCTGTAACTGAGAGCAGGACAGGAGCAGAAAACCCCAGGGGTTGAACAAGTGCCTCATTTGAGCCCTGTTAGCACACCTGACTCTTCTTTTGAATGGAGTGCCCTTGCCTTAACGAAACCTGTGCTGCAGTTCCCAGAACGTTGGGCTTGTCTGGATTGCTTGGCCTTGAAGATGACAGAGCTGGAACTTGTGTTACTCTGAGGGTATTTAGCAGTTCACCATCCTTTAGAAGGCTGTTTTCCTTGTTGCTGATATTCTTAGGCCTGACACAATTAGGAGGCACCGCTCCAGAGGGAGGATGACAAAAAGCATTGGACAGGAGGCGGATACAGGCACGTGGGCCACCAGGAGAGGACAGATCCGTAGGTGTATTGAAGTCTCTAGCCATTAGTGGGATCGAGTGAGCTGGTATTGAGTGGTGCAGCGGTGTTTGAATTAGTAGGGGCTGTCAGTTTTGAGACCTTGACCTCCCCCAGGGTGCTTCAAGCTCTGCTTTCTTCCCAAGGTTGGATCCATGCTGTGTACACTCCCATGGACACGCTGGTGTTTGGAGGCAACTTCTTACACAGCTTCAACATCCCTATGCAGCTCCGGATCTACAGCATTGAAGACCGGACACGGGTAAGGAGCTGTGGGAAGGTGGGAGGATGTGGGCTCCTGGGGTGCTGGGGAGGGTGCAGCCAAGAGCAGTGCTGTGCAGGCAGAGAAGCCACCTCCCCCTGGGACAGAGGGCTCCAGCTCCAGCTCTCTGTAAGCATCATGTCCAGGCCTCCTGAACGTACTGGTCTGGAGCAGAGAATGCTGTTGGCAGGTGGGTGTCCTTGCTTGCTCCTTGTGGAGGCACGGGTCCTGCTGTGCTGAGAGGCTTCAGGGCACTCGTGGGCTGTGATGGACAGTCTGATCGCTTCTCCAAAGCAGTGTGGGGTGCTGCAGCAGGCAGGACCTGTGGGTTAGCACTTAGAAGTCAGACCATCATCCAGAGTGGCTGTGACACAGGATGATGCAGCTCCACCATCTGAATAGCCTCAGGAGGGTGAGGACAGCAGCAGGCTCAGGAGCATCTTCTACCAGCGTGTCAATTGGTGGCACTGATGTGACAGAGCCCTGATAGCACTCTGCTAAACAGCTGAGCTTGATTAAACCTCTGCATAGACCAACCCTTTCCCTTCATACAGATACTGTCAAATGCTGTGCTGTGGTTTGGGAGGAGGCCTTGAACCTCTTCCCTTCAGCTGCAACCTTTTGTGGCACTCTGCCACTTCTTGTACTGGTGAGAAGGTCTGTGAGGGAAGAGCTGCAACCCTAACAAAGAGAAATGAAATGTTAATGGCTTGCAAGTGAATAGCGCCTGGTCTCTGCTCTGCTGGGTGATAACATCCTCCTGCAAGGAGAATTACATCAGGCTGCCAGAAGGATGAATGATGCTGTTACACATGTACATGCATTTCCTGTCTCTCAGGAGGGGATCGGTCTGGTTTGAGGCAGCAGTAACAAATAAGAGCTGTCTCTGTGCTGCCTGGTGGTGGAGGAGGCCTGAGCCAATCCCTTTTTCCTCTCCTCTTTTGCAGGTCCCAAATAAGTTTCGTTATCCCTTCTATTATGAGATGTGTTGGTACGTGCTGGAGCGCTATGTCTACTGCATCACCAGCCGCTCCCATCTCACTAAGGACTTCCAGAAGGAATCACTCAGTATGGGTAAGCCCCCTGCATTGACCATCCAGACCTTATTCCTCCCTCACCCGTATCAGAGCAGCCTCCTGCAGGGGTGCTGGCTGGCTCAGCAAGGTGCTGGCCAGGGGAAGAATCGCTCTGGAGCCATCACTTCTCAGTTTCACAAGGTGTTTCTGTGGGTGTTTCCTCCCTTGGCTCTGCTTGCTGCACTGAGCAGCCAGAGGACAGCTCTTGGCGTTGCAGACTGGCCGAAGGAGGTGCCATCTCTTTCTTTCCCTTTGAACAAGAAGTCAAAACCAGACAGTTTCGCTTCCTCCTTTGCAACAGGCCAGGTTCCTTTGCTTGTGTGAAACCAGCACACAGGTTCCTGCCCTTGCTGGTGCACACAAAACCTTTAATAGAAGAGGTGGAGGGAAGTTGAAGTCCCCACTGCTGTGCTGTGGGGCAGAAACGCCTTCTGGCTGATCAGGACCTTCAGCACACAGAGTTTAAAGCACTGTCAAAGTTCTCTGTGCAGGGAGTCTCTTGCAAAAGGAATGTTTGGCCTCCTTACAAGAGATGGTTTCCTACAGGGAGACATTTCTTCAGAGCAGGAGAAAGCTGAACAGCCTCCACCCAGGCCCTTGGGGCAAATCTGTCCTCTCTCCCCTCAGAGGCTGTGAATACTGACCATGGGGCACCTCTCCTCACAGCTACAGCCTCTTTGGAGCTTTCTGGCCAAGGAGCAATAGCAGAGGGAAACAGCTCCCAGTTTTTGTCCTTTCCCTGTGCTTCTCTGGAGATCCCCCTCAGCACTTGGTCTGGGAAAGGTTGTCTCTGTCCTCCTTCTGCCTGGAGGTCTCCAGCACCTTCAGCACCTTTCCTCTACCACTGAGCAGTGGGAGTGCAGAGAGGAAGGGAGCAGGAGAGCTGTCAGCGAAGGGTGTTTCATTGTGCACAGTAAGGCCAAGAGACCTCACATCATCTAGTTGAAGTCCACATCTTCTTTTCCCCATCATGAAGGCAGGATCAAGGTTTCAAGTCACTCAGGACCAGGTGGCTTCAGGTCCTGAGCCCTCTAAAGCAAATCAGGTTGGATGGGGCTTCAGGCAACCTGATACAGTGAAAGATGCCCCTGCCCATGGGTTGGACTTAAATGATCTTTGAGGTCCCTTCCAACCCAAACCATTCTAGTACTGTATGAAATCCTATCCAGGGCGTTGCTGTCTCCTACTCTGGGATGTTTTCCTATGTCCTGTGCCTCGCCTTCCCACGAAATGAGCCAGGAATGGGAAAGGGTTTTAGCAGTTCGTTTCCAACTGCAAAATGTCCCATCCTTTCCTCCTGCCTTGTCCCATCTGTACGTGTTGCTCCAACATCTTTGATGGACTTCTGTAGCTACCCCTTCTGTGAGTGCCTGGCCTCTGTGCTCTTCTCACTCTTTCACCATCATGGCAGATATGGAGCTGAGCTCCTCGGACTCAGTAAACATGGAAGAGGAGGAGGAGGAGGAAGAGGATGAGGATGGAACAGGGAAGGAGCCCCGACGGCCGATCACAAGGAGGTCCATTCTCACCAGCCCCATTGCCAATGGTGCCAATGTGGACTATGATGAACTGGGCAAGAGCTGCCGGAGCAGCCTGCCGGGTCTGAAGAAGACCCCATCTATAGACTCTTCCGACTCCAGCCGGGGCTCCCAGAACGGCCAGGCCTGTGATCCCAACGGGGGCAGCCCCCGCAAGAGCAGGAAGGTGCATCTGACCCAGTTTGAGCTGGAGGGGCTGCGCTGCCTCGTGGACAAGCTGGAGTCACTCCCCCTGCACAAGAAGTGTGTTCCCACCGGCATTGAGGATGAGGATGCTCTCATCGCTGACGTCAAGGTAGGGAGGTGTGATGGGGGCGCGAGTTCCTTTGGTTGCCAGGGTGCTGGGATTGATCCTGACCTTATCTCGCTGTCCTGGGGTGAGGGGGTGATGCGTCTGCAGGCTTGGGGTCCTTCCTGTCCATGAGGTTTGTGTTGCACCAGTTGATGTTGAGGGACACCCATGGCTTGGATTTTGGGTCAGGGCTGAGCAGCATGGCTGAGACTCCTCTGGGGACCCTCTGGGCCCTGTCTGGGTCCCTTCTGGGTGCTGGTGCAAGGGTGCTTGTCTGTGATGCAGTTTGTGTCCAGTTCTGGCTGCGGACTCCTTGAGCCTTTGGACACTGACAGAGCCCTTCCCTTGCCCCGGGTGGATTTGGCCTCGTTTCTTTGGGTTGTTTGCACAGGATGTGGCCTTGGGTTGTATGAGGCTTTCCCCTTCTCCCCATCCTGCTTCACACCCTGAGCTGTGTCTGCCAAACCTGTTGAGCTGCCTCCAGGAGCTGTCGCAGCCCTTTCAGCCTCACTTCTCCCCAGAAATCCATTTGAGTCCCTCAATCCACACTTACCACCTTCTCCCTTCCCTGCTGATGGTGATCTGCTCAGCTGCTTGCCTGTACCGAAGCTGACACCCAGACACAGCCGTGGGTGCATCCCGGTCTTTGCCATTGTGTTTCTTGGTTCCGGGGGCTGTCTCCTGATAGTTGTATGTGCTAAATCCAGAGCTGTGCTGTGTTTGGAGCAACGGGTGCAGCTTTGAGGTGCCAGGGTGAGCTGTTGTGTGCAGGCCAAGCTCTGGTAGAGCTAAAGGAGTGTGAGTAGGTGCTGCTGGGGGGCTGCTCTTCTGGTTTCCTGCGGCTTCTTCAAGTACTCAGCACGTGGTTTCTGAGCCACTGCAGTGGGGTGGCCTCACCCTTACTATGAACCAGATGGAGCTCTGGAGGAACTCAAGCTTTGAGCTGTGTTTCACCCTTCTTGGACTGAAACAGGGAGGTGATGGGGTGTTTTGAAGGCAGAACACTCCAGGTTGTCAGTGTTCAGCTGGGGTTTGAGACCTGCCCAGAGGCCTTGTTGTGTTGTGTGGAGCTGATGGATGTGCCTGTGGTTTCGGTGTGACTCCCCAGCCCCTGTCTGGTTGTAGCTCACAGCTGAGCTGGGGGTGACAGTCCCTGCAGTCTGGTCAGGGCAAAGAGCTTCCCTGAAGGACTTGCACCTTAAAGCTGTTTGCTGAGGTGCAGCAGGATCCTGAGCTGCAGGGCTCTGTTTCTGAGGAGCAGCAGCCTCCCAGGTGAAGGCTGTGCTATGGGGGGGGATCCTCAGGGCATGAAGATCCTCTGCCACTGCAGCCTGATAAAGGAAAAGGGACAAGTTTGTCAAACTGCAGCAAATGTGCCTTCAGGACATGCCTTTTCCTTCAGGGGGGTGGGAGTGGCAAACAGAGGTTGGCTTCTAAAACCTGGGAAGGGGTAAGACATTTGTAGCTAACCCTTTTGTAACTACTCTGGTCACTGAAAAGCCCAATGAGTGAAGGTCTGGTTTGCAATATCAGCAGCTTGTATGGAGAACCCCATCTTTATTTATTCCATTTTTTAAGGCAGGACAAGTTGTTACCAAGCAAGAGGTGTGAAGTTTCCATCTCTGCATCCGTAGCTCATGATGTGGGATGCAGATCCTAATCCAGTTAGGTTTCCTTTGGAAGTTTCCCTCCTCTGATGGCTGCTGTGTTCTTGCAGAGCTGTAGCTGTCTCTCTCAGAGCACAGTCCTACCATGGCTGTGTTTAAGCACAGCCCTTCCCTTCTCTGCGCTTGTTCTGGTGTTCCTGCCTTTCCTTGCTGCTCCTGGGAGACGTAATCCGTGTAGGATCCCTCTTGCTGCACCGCAGCCCTGGATCCTTTCTGTTCAGCCATTCCTCCTTATGTGCTAGTGGAGAATTAGACCTTACTCCACTTTCAGTGACTTAAGCTGAATGTCCTTCACACGTCCTACACAGCATCTTAGCCTGACTCTGGGACCACTGCTCTGCACCAGGTGCTCCTCCAACCTTTACATCTCAGCAGGTGAGGTCATCAATGGACCTGGGATGAGGACTTTGGGAAAGACCTGCTCCCAGAGAAGCAGAGAATCAACTCGGTGCCCATCAGCTTCACTGCTGTCCCTCCAAGTGTCCGTTTGGCAGATGCTGTGTTGGTGGGAAGCAGGAAAATGCTTCCCTTTCCCACAGCCTCCTGTGTCGTCACGACTCCGGGATGTCTCTGTGTTGGGTCATGTGAAGGAGCGCTCTTCTGTATCCTGTCATGAGTTGAGCCTGGAGTCATCACATGGTGGGATGTGACACGTTGGATGTGACAAAGAGGTGCTTCTAGTTCCATGGCAGGAGGGATTGTCCGTCTGCTGGCACTTTAAACCCATCCTAGACAGGGCTGCATTAGGCATCTTGACTAGGAAGAGCATCTTGCCTCATCTAGCTTTGTTTTGGAGAGCTCCTGGTGTCACCACATCACCATCTCTGAACCAGTGACTGAGAGATGCTCTCCAGTGGCTTAAATGGGAGGACCAGCAGGAGTCAAAAAGGCTCCACACTGCCCCAGGAGAAGATCTGCCTTTGCAAAATGAGGTTGAGACCCATTGCTTTGTAGCACTGAAGTCTTCCTGGAAAATCCCCCCTGCATCCGGGGATGCTTCTGTGCATGGTCTGCACTGGGGTCATCAGAAAGATCATTGACAGAAAGGGATCTTCTGAGAGGTTCTGTTGTGTCTTGATTGCTCCTGTCCATCACTTCTGATGGACACACCTCTTGGGGTGTGCTGGTTTCCATCACTTGGACATCGAAGGAGCGAGATGGTTCATGAGGATGGGACCTGCTGAATCTGGGGAGCTGAGCCTATGTTTGAACCCTTCTCTTGCTGCAGGGCCACCAAACCCTGTGGCCTCACTAGCTGTCACAGATGGGTTTTATCTGGGCTCTGCATGGAGGTGGTGGAGCACCGAGCAAGAAGAACCTCTCCCAGAAGTGCTTTGGGGTCTCCACGACCTCATCTCAAAGCCTCTGGTGTGGCATTACCCTCATACATGGCTCTGTTGTGTTGGGTCTCCCCATGATCAGAAACATCATCTCACTCCCGTGCAAATGCATGTTGCTGTCCTCATCTCCTCCTGCAGGTCACATCTGCCTGAAGTATTCCCTGTGCTTCCTGCTCTCCTTTCTCCGCCCAGTCAATCCACCAGCTGGAATTGGCTTTCCCATTTGCTGCAGTGCAATGGGACAAGGAGAAGACTTGGTGAGGAGCAGGGGCTGCTTCTCCCAGGGATGGATGAGGAAGGTCAGGGTGGCCTTTGAGCTGGGCTAAGAGAGCTCTCCCTGGGTAGGGCAGCAGCAGTGCTCTGCAGAGAGCCTGTGGGTGGTGTTGGTGGCTCTGATGGTGGCACTCTGGACCCAGGTATCCGGTCACGGTGCCTGGGGACAGGAAAGATGCGCTGGAGATGCTTTGGCTGCACCAGGAGTGGCATCAGCCTCTGTTCTCCATTGCTGCTCTGGGCACTTGCTTGTTTCCAGGCTTCCCTCCATGGTGCTGTGCAGCTGCAGTTGGGCTCTTGGGGAGCGGGGTGATGGTTGGGGAGACCTTGCTTCACCCAGTGGGGGCTGTCCTCACCCGGTCCTTGGGTCCCTGCTGGCTTTGGGACTCCAGCAGCTCCCGCACCTCACCCAACGGGATGCTATTGAGGGAGGCTGGGTGCAGTCCCTGCAGCCCCCCCCTTCCAAAGAGCTGATCCCCCCCTATGCCTTCAACCTACAACCCCTTTCCCCCCACTCCTCTCTCCGCGTGGCTCCCGCATCCACCAGGACCCCCCTAAGCCCACCTCGGCGAAGACAAAGGCAGCGGAGGGGGGGTGGGCGG
>JANRGW010039903.1:0-10837 GCA_024733675.1 Psilopsiagon aymara
CCTTCTCTTCTCCTCTGCCCCAGCCCCGCTCTCTCAGCCTGGCTCCAGAGCAGAGCTGCTCCAGCCCTCACAGCATCTCCATGGTCTCCTCTGGACTTGCTCCAACAGCTCCATGTCCCTCTTATGTTGGGAGGATGCAGGACTGCAGTGGGGAGTCTCACAAAAGCAGAGCAGAGTTTTATATTTCTTAGAACAAATAGAATTTGTGTTGATTACAGAAAGAGCTTTTTGCACCTTTCCAGTGTGCAGTGTGACCTGATGTGGAGCTCTTAGCCTGGCTGTTCATGGCCTGCTCTCCCTGGGCATTTCATGAGTGAGAGGAAAAGAAGCCAAGTACTTTATGTCTGTTCTAGGGTCTGTCAGATAAGAGGTAAAATTCCTGGAGTTTGCCCAAGTAACAGCTTTTGTGATGGGTCGCCAGCAAAGCATTTTTTTGGCATCACCAGCCTTGGATGCAGCGTAATTCAACCAAAAAGTCAAAGGTGTATCCCTTCTGTCCTGTGTGTGAGAAACCTGGCTGGCAAGTAAGGTCATAGTCCTTCTAAAAGCAGCATTTCAGTGGACTTGAAAACAAGGAAACATAAAATCCACCCAATACCACTTGCCCGGTAACAGGTCAACTCAGCTGGGCTGAGGCTCTCCTGCCATCTTTCCTCCCTTTAGACTGGGGTTACCATCCTGCACTTGTTCTCCCACTAAACAAAGCATTACTTTTCTTTCTCTCTTTGCCTTTTCCCAACTTCCAGTGGTGATCCTTTTCTTCAGAATACGTTTCATGTGTGTGACTTCCCAGGATTTGCTTTATAGAAGCCAATGACATTAACAGTACCAGGACAAAAGAAGCAAATGGTCCTTTTACCATGCAGGCTGTGGTCACTGTGTTCTGCGTACAAGAAAAGGCACTTGAACTCCTATAAACCACTGACAGCACCTACTTACATGCTCATGAGTTATAACACTGCAAGGCATTTTTGCCTCCTTACAGGCAAAGCAGATTTCAAGTGTGTGTGTGTGTGTGTTTAATTTCAGGTTTATGGTGTTTCTTTTAAGGAGAGCAGCTGTAATCCAGGGGTGCAAAGAGCAGTGCGGGAGATGTGTATGTGACGTACATTACTTCTAACTAAAATGGCTTTTTTTCCCCACTTTTTTCCAGAGATAAATGACAGCGAGGGACACCCAAGCAGCAGCCACCAAACCTCGAAAGGAACCTCAAAATGGGCTACATCACTGGAGAGCCTCCTTGAGGATCCAGAAGGAGTGAAACGATTTAGGGTGGCTATATTAACAATGGATATTTAAATAAACTGAAATTAGGATTTAAGACTGAATTAAGTCTCAGGGTAAATGGTGCCACTGCTGTAAGCACATAGGTGTGCATCCTTCAGATATGTACCCTGAGCAGATGGGCGGAGTTGGAGCTGTGGCACTCGCTGAGCTTCTGAGATAGTGCCTTTTGCCCGCTGCTGCTGCAGCTTGCTCTCCTAAGGCAATGGAAGGCTTTGGTTGCATCTTTCTAATTGGATCTATCAGCTGTTACAAGGATTAACAAGTTACTGTTGGATAAACTATAGTTCTTGACCCACTGATCTCTTTTTTGCCAAGCATTATTTATCATTGAGGGCTGATCCTGCACTCTTTAGTCTCATTCATCATCCTTAAGCAATGAGTTACCACTAACAGCTCCTGAGCTTGGTAACTGTGTGGCTCTTACTCTGTGTTGCAGCAGCTGTACTGAAGAGAATTCCTTTCAAGTTTGCTACGAAGTGTGGGTTGGTGCAGCTCTAAACATAGGCTTGAGGCTTAGTTGGGTGAGGGTGGCGAGTTGGTTTTTCAAGGCCTTCTTGCCATACTAGCTATAGGAATAGGAATTACCTACTTGAGTATGGTTTTGCCATACCAAGAACTGATAAAATGCTTTACTGCCAGACTGGTTTGAAAGGGGATGTAAAATGGAAGTACAAACCACTTAGATTTAGAATTCCCAAGGAAAAAAGTAATATTGGTGCTATTTAATTCTTGGCTTTATTTACTCGCTATTTTCTAACATTTGAAAGAGAAAACTGACGATCTCAGAGCTATATATAAATATTTAAATATTGAAATATATAAATTTGAAATATATAAATATATAAATATTGAAATTAATATATAAATATTAAAATATAAATATAATCAATATATAAATATTGAAATATAAATATTGTGTCCATTTTCTAACAACCATTCGACAACAATTTGAAATATATAAATATTTCAATCATGTTTTATAAAGAGATTTAATATGAATATTTTCTTCTCATTTTAAAGTGTGCCTCACTTCTAGAGAAATGTGCTTTGTTTAAGCACTGTCTAGAGAACACAAACACATCTTCTGCTTTAGTTTACTTAAATGAATTGCCAGTGATGATTAGAAACACTTTTATCTGTAGTGATTTTACTCATTAAAAATCAGAAAGTCACTAGATGAGAGTCTCAAGTGATCTGTGACTCACTAAAGCAGTTCATTATATTCACCTGCTAATGAATTTATGTATTTTTGGATTTCCCGTTGAGTAATGACTGTAAAATCACTCGAGTTATTTAAGGGAGACTGAAGAAGCTCTTCTTGTTAGTTACTGATGTGCTCTGAGGTTAAATGTAGCTGCTCATTCTCCTGGAATGCACTTTCAGAGTGCTCAATAAGATTGTTCATTTGTGCCTCGGTAGCATGCGAATGCACTAATGCAGTGATTCTGTTGTACTACGCTGTGGAAACTCATACCCTGGTAAAACGAAGCCCAGGGCCTAGTTTTAATAGTAGGAAGAGAGAAAAACAATAGAGAAATTGGATCCTAACTTTTGTTTTTCTTTTCCCTAGGAGTTTTTAAAGAAGGAATTTAGTGAAGAAAATGTTTTGTTCTGGTTAGCATGTGAAGAGTTTAAGAAAACACAGGGGAAAAAACAGGTTTGTTTCCTAAGTAAGCTCTATTTGTCAACAACTTCCATAGCAGAGCTGAAGCTGTAGCATTTCTGTTGCATAACGTGCTTCATGTGAGTGTGAATAAATAGATCTGAAGGAATTGCAGTGAGATCGCAGTGCCCAGATTGTTTGGAAACAAAATGAAAACAAAATGCTGGAATTGTCACTTTTCCCATGTTATGAAAACTCTGAACTTTCTGTTGTTGCTTGGGAATAGCTGAAGGTTTCATTCAGGGATGTTTCATCATCTTGCTTGAAAATATAAAGACGTTTCATTCAACACTTCTATTTAAAGCATAACAGCTACTACATGAAAATATACACCATTAGAATGTTTTAGTGGAACACAAAATCAGCAGTGTTTTACAATACCAACATGAGAAGTTTTGCTTTATCAAGTTACAAAACAAAAGAAATTGAGGGTCCATTTAGGCTTTTGTGTTTAAATGTGTATTCAAATTAAAAACAATTTAAATATGTGTTCAAACTGATACCTGCAATTGACATCTGCAGAGCATTTCATTTCATGAAAGCTGTACTTTTGTAGTAGAAAATATTCTCTTGGAAATTCTTCAACCAGCCACCTCTAGTAAGGTTTTTCCACTGCTTAGATCTTGGTCTGCATTTAGATCCATCAGGAGCACAGATTCCACTTTCATGTTTAGGCTTTGGAGCCTATGGAGTCAGGCCTAAAACATGCTGTGCTTGGTTTGCTTCTTTCTGAAAAAGCTTTTGTGATTTTTATTATTTTTGAGAAATTCCAAATTTATTTGACCTTTGAGATGAGGATTCTGTGAGAATGGAATGAGCTAGTTTCAAAACTGCAACCAAGCATCACTGTCCTTGAGAGTCGGACTCCTAAATGCCATAAGCTCTTAGTTTAAAAATCCCACCTTTATGCTTTTCAAATGTGTGCAGCTCTTGTTGCCAAAGGGAACATTTTAGAAGGCTACAGGTGCAAAGGTACAGCCCCTTTTGCACTCCTCTGCCCAAAATAAGTAGAGTACCATGAGGAGCTGAGGCTGGGAAGATGCCACTTAAACCTGCTTCAAATGGACCTTGCAGACTTTGTCTATCATCAGAACTGTCAGGGAATAGGAATCAGCAGGGAACTGGGCTGCTGGGGGCAGTATTCTTCCCTGTGAGGGTGCTGAGGCGTTGGCACAGGGTACCCAGAGAAGCTGTGGCTGCCCCATCCCTGGCACTGCTCAAGGCCAGGTTGGACAGAAGGGCTTGGAGCAGCCTGCTCTGGTGGAAGGTGTCCATGCCCATGGCAGGGGGTTGGAACTGGATGAGCTTTAAGGTCCCTTCCAACATAAACCAGTCTGGGATTCTATGGTTATAAAGTGCAGGCGTACCTCTCTTAAGGTCAGTCAAATATTGTCAGCTGAAACTGTTTCCCAGTTAATTTTCCTGGTTTTCAACAAAACATATTTTTGAGAGGGGACTCTGCTTTCTGTAAATACTCTCTGTGTTGCACTGGAAAAGCATCCCCCTCAGAACAATTTGCTTGTTGCAGTTGTGAATATTTTTTGGTGTTGATAAATACATAAAAAATACAAACCCAGTATTTTTTGCAAGAAGAGGAACGTGTGTGGATTGACTGTGCTCTTTGTAATGTTTAGCACTATTTCAGGTTTGAGGTTTTAGCTGCTTCCCTTCCTTCTACAAATGCAGGTAGGAGGAAGGCTTTGTGTCACACAGGGCAGATAGTTTCGCTTTGTAGGTTGTACAGGGTCCTTGCCTTTTCTAGATACCCCTTGGACAAGTATCAAACTGCATTTTAAAATGGAAATGAAAGTGGGAAGTCCTTCTTTAAGCTTCTCCAATTTGCAAAGGGATAATAATCATATTTTCTCTTGCTGAATTATTTCCATCTTTTTAGCTGTTTCAGGATTGCACATGCAAGTACAGGAAATGGTAAAATGAAATATAGAGAGAGTGGCTTAGTGCTCCTTGAATGAATGGACAGAGACTTAACTAGGTTCCATTTAGCTCAATTATTCAGTATCCGTCATTACAAAGCGTGGTCAATCTGGAGCCTAGAACTGTCAAAGCTATTGTATGGTTACAATGAATGTGCTTTAGAATAGCACAGACCTATGGTAAGTTTTTGTAGCTGCTTCTTGTGAATGGCCTTGTTTAGATGCTTTACAAAGCTAGAAAAAGCACTAAACCCAGAAATCATTTGGTGATTATGATAGCACGAAGCATGAATTTGTCTTCTGAAAGTCTCTTGCAGAAATTGCTCTGTATCTATCTGATGTGAGCAAGATATTCTAAAAGCATCTTTTTATTTGTTTCATTTGTCTCATTAAAGCTGGTTTACCACAGAAACTAGTTCATAGACACTTAGATGTTTGGTCAGATGAAGCTGAGTTCAATTTAACCCAGACTGAATGGCATTTTTCCCCCTATTTTTAAAGTATAAAAGAAACTTTTCAGTACTTGACATGAGAGTGTGAGTGTGGGGGTTTTGTTGGTCAGTTTAAACTCACACGAAGGTGGCCACCTGGGCAATGGATTACATATCATAGTGCCTACTGTTATTGTCATCCCTTCTGTGTCAGCCTGCAGCAGTGTTTGGTTTAGTGTAGACTGGTGTACCATTGGGTTGGTGGGCTCAGTATATGTTCTGTCCTTCCCTTGTGTCCTTTCTGTTCTTCACAGGTAGATGCAGGCTCTCTCTGCTCTTGCTTTCTGTTGGCTGCAAATTGTGTTAGTGCTATTCTAAGGAAATATCTTGGGACTTCCCTCAAGACTTACTAAATTTGGTTCAGTCTTTAACCACAGTCACGCAGGCTCTGCCTAGAAGCTGACTTTATCAAGCCAACACAGGCAGATCTGGTAAAGATACATCTCTGTTCCTTTCGTCTTGAATTTGTGCCCCTGTGCAGCTGGACCTTGGGGCCAAAGGGAGTGCTGGCAAGAAGAAGCCTGGCTCTTGACCATTGTGCTGGCTCTAGACTAGTGGTGGGAATGCTTAGTCAGAAGGCAGAAATGGAGTTCAGACCAGACTACTCCATGACTTTGTGTTTGTTTTCCTGTTTGGGTGAACTAATGCAAAACTCATGCTCATTTCAGGAAGCAGGGCAGGATTTCAGCATCTGCATCAGGGCAGCAAGCAAGCTACATCACTGGTCTAGGCAGGTTTTGGATTCAGCCTGTCTTCTTGTGGCAGGAAAGCACAAACTCCTCCCCTCAGCTCAAGACGCATCTCTGCAGTTTAAAAGAAAGGATATTCCTTTAAAATTGAAGTTAAAATAGAAATGTTAATGTTTAGTGAAGACTGAGGAAGGAATTGGTTCAAGTCCACTTGTAGCAGTGAGCTCTGCTGCCACCCATATGGTCCTCATCTTGGGACACATTTAATTATTGAAATGGGAGTGGTGGAGCTAAGGGAATAAAATTGAGCTTTACATGTTTTATTGGAGTTAGTCATACGCTGTTGCATTTGTGGCTGTTGATGAAATAAACAACATGTCCATTGTGCTACTTCCCAAGGTTTAAATGGTTCTTCTCTTGCAGCTGAGCTTTAAAAATAAATTATAGATTGAAATAAATACTTCAAACAACAGGGAATCTTTACAGCTGTTGCTAAAACCCATCAAAATACCCATGTCAAGCTTTGTAGAGAACAAATTCAGAACAAACTATACCTATTCAAGCATTTCTTCTGCCATTTCCCATGTGGAATGTGGCAATGGCTAAGCAGGACTGGGTAATGCTGCACAGCTGCTAACTGCTGGAGCCCGTACTGATGAGCATCTGGGACTTCCATTCACTTCATTTGGGAAGCACACATGCTTCAGAACTGAGTTTGACCTTAGGAAAGGAAGTGGGAAAGAAGATTGTATCCACTTGAAATAGTGAGGGGAATTTCTGTAGACAGAACTTTGTACTCCAAATGGGAGTTTGGCACGGATGCTGGGGTGAGCACACAGATGTGAGTGAAAAGTGCCAGAAATCCTTTAATAACCACCTGTGAACAAGATCCCAGTTTAAGTGTTGCTTAAATTCCAGAGCAGAGTCCCGTGTGCTGGGGCATTAGTTTCAGGCTGACACAGAACAAAATGCCAGCCACTGACTGGGACCATTGCTGTCTGTTCCGCCTGAACCTGGCTCTCCCTGAGTGTCATTTGGGGGATGTATAAACATACTGGTTTATAACATATATAGCTGTAACTCTATTTAAAAACATAACTGCAGTTAAACTGATGCTCTACTACTGAAGCATAGACGTAGCAGTTGTTCCACGTGCAGCAGAACCTGTAATGTTTAGTTGTGCATTTCCATATTTCCCCATTACTGTAAGGTCAGGTCCCCTGTGTCTCTCCAGCACCCCCATCTCTACCACAGCTCTTTCACTTCCTTTCTTTATCATTCTTCTCCACCAAATCCAGAGATCCTCCCCATTCACCAGCCTCCCACACAATTCCCTTGCTCCCCCCATGTTCTTTAAACTCACAGTACTTCTAGTTTCATGTTTCCCCTCAAGCCTTCCACTACTCCTGTACAGTGCCCAGGTTGCTTCTGTGTTACTTGGGGAAGCAGCACCTTGTGTTGTGGCTGATGTGGAGCTAATGTGTGCACTGATTAGGCAGCAGCTAAGTATATGCTGGCAGTTCAGGTAGGGTAGATAACTTTTGAAGATACACTGCAGCTTTTCCCTTGGTGTATCTGCTGCTTTTCCTCTGCCTTTCCTTTCTGTCACCACTCTTCCCCATTGAAACTGTAGGACGGTAATTATTTCTCAGTCTTTTTCTCTTCTTGCTCTTCTCTTCAGTATGGTTGAATTTGGACAATAGGTTCAAAAGTTATTTAAATAGAACTGACAGTCAGTAGTGTGATAATAGCTAAAGGTACCTTTACTGTGTCTACATCGAGGTATTAACTTTACCAGTTGAACTCAGGCTTTGGGATTAACTGACCATTTAGAACAGAGATGGCTGACCCAGTCCTCCCTGCTCTGTGACACTGGAACATCATCTTCATTGTGACCCAGTGCTCCTGGCACACTATCTACCCATCATCTGGAAAATGTGTTTTAAACAGGAATACTCCTGGAAAATATGTATTCCCTTAAGCAGTGAGAGAGTTAACTCTTTAGGCCTTAGGAATTGTCAAACACATGTAGCTTTTCTTCTAATTGTCCCCAGATGTTGATTCTCAGCTGTAAAACATGAGACAATGTGACTCCTTCATGGGCAAGGGTTTAAATGCTTCCTTCTTCAGGCCCACTTTCCATCAGAAGCACAGCCCTTTAGTTGATGCTGGTGCAGTGGTGTGGCTGCTCATTAGATGAGCCATGGGGAATGCTGATGAGTACCCATGGCTCAGGATAGTACAGTGCCTGCTGCTGCATGGGGCTGGTTTTCAGTGTGCAGAATACAGATTGCAGCATGGAGGCTCGGCTTTCTTCTCCACACTGGCTTTCTTATCCAACCTTCTGGTCAAGGAGGAGCTTGCACTGAATTTCAGAGGATTGTGACCACTAATTTACCGCTTTGAAGCTTAAAGATGCTAGGTTGGGTCAAAGTGTTATCACTATTACTGATTTATCAAGAGAATGCTGAAATCAAGGCAAACACTAACAAACGACTTTATGCAAGTCACACCTACCCTTATTTATCAGCTCTCAGAGGCTTTTGAGAGTCTTATCTTTACCATTAACCAAGCTGTTGGGTTTCTTTAATCATGTAGTCACTGTTGCATGTGAGTTACCCTGAGGTAAAACTGTGGTAACAAAAGAGCATGTAGTGTGGCAGTTGTCTAGCAGTAGCATGGATTATACACTAACTTTGTTTAGTTTTGCCTTGCAGTAAGTTTCCACATTGTTTTCTTCTGGGTTCCTTGAGCATACTGATTATCTGTTAGTAAAAGTAGTCTTCTAAGTACTGAAGACAAGGCCTGCTGTTTCACCGAAGTGTTGAGCACTGCTTACTTCCACTCATGGCAGTGCAAGAGCTGACCTACAGAGATGTTTTCCCTCCAGTACAAATGAATAGACACAAATAAGCTAATCAATGTATTTTTGTTTTGTTACTTGTTCTTGTTGTAATTCAGACTGTGTTTTGATTTTAGGATCTGAACCTCAAGAAGTGACTTGGAGCAGTCTTTAACAAAACATTAGCAATATTTGCATGAGTGTATTCTGCCAGCAAGTCATTCTTTAAATAAATATGTCCTTTTGCAGATGCAAGAAAAGGCTAAAGAAATTTACATGACTTTCCTGTCCAGTAAAGCTTCCTCCCAGGTCAATGTTGAAGGGCAGTCCCGTTTGAATGAGACCATTTTGGAGACACCTCATCCTCTCATGTTTCAGAAGCTCCAGGACCAGGTAATGTTATTTTCCTCAGTTTCTTTTGGTTTTTGACTGCTTTTAGTGGACTCTGCTTTTCAACCATAAGCTAGTGTTGGAAAGTTGGGAATCTGCCTACTGCTGCTTGTGGCATGGAATGAATAAGCACACATGGAGCCGTGTTGTTTCATATTGAGGATTTTAGTGCAGCTGCTCCAAGGATGGATGCACCATACCCAAGGTTTTTGGCTCCATATAACTCTGGCTGATTAGTTAAGAGTCTTGGCACAGCCATTCTAAGCCAGTTCAGGACTTTGCTGGAAAATTGGATGAAGTTTTCTCCCAGATTCCTGTGCCAGTAGTTTAAGAATCACCCAGCTGACTAACTTAGTGCCTACATTTTCCTGTGTATTCACTCGCACTGAGTCAGTGCTGATGTTTGTTCCATAGTTGCCACTGGTTTCCTTGAGAGCTTGAGATTCTTCACTTTGCTTTGTTTTGGTATTTATATTGATATGAATACAATGCAGTTTCCCAAAAAGCCTCTTCTGTAACCCACAGAACTTGAAAGAGTAATTGGTATCTGCTTTGCTTTTTCCTATAGAACTTGGGAGGTCTGGTACAAATTAAGTGGCATTTTGCAGGCGTGTCATTTGGTGGTAAATTTTCTTGATATCTAGCTTATTTGCATGCCTAAGTTAGGAAGTGAGTCACTCTTATCTGCAGCCTTCCAGCACTTGCAGTCTGTACTGCATTTAATTTCCGTACCATCCTCAGGACTACCTGTATTTTCCATTTGGCTCTTTTGTAGAGAACCAGTACTCTGATTTAAATAGTGTTTTCAACCCATTTCACATCAGGCATTGTATATGCTAGTTGGGCACTGGCTGGGTCAGTGGAGTTGGTCTGAGGAGCAAAGACTCTGCTGTCTTTCAAGCAGGTTCCAAGTCATTAGCAGTGGAAATGTCTGAAACTCAATTTCAATTTGAAGAAGCAAAGTTTTTCAATTTCAATTTGAAGAAGCAAAGTACTTCTGACTTGGGGGAAGAGAAACAGAAAGGATTGGTACATCTAAGCACTGCCCTTCAGCATGAGTGATTATGGAAGTGAAGCTGGAGAGGGCCATTGGAGTTCAAATAAATGAGCATGCGCATGAACAGCCAGAGATCCGTAATACCTGAACTGGAAACATGCTAGACCAGTGGTAGAGGAATCCTACTAATGTAGGAAGAAAGTCTATGAACTTCTAAAACCAAATGCAGAGCATCTATGTGTTGTTGCAGGTTTCCACTGCTTGAAGCTTCTGTTTGTTGCTGGTAGGTAATAATAGTTCAGGAAGAGTTATAGTCTTCCCTAGTTTTCAATCCTTATAAAGGTATAGAGGATGGTATATTTTATTCTCTAAAGAACTGTGCTAACTACCTCTGGCACTGTGTGTCTGAAATATAAAGGAGGTCCAGAGACCTGCTGATTTAAATGGGTCTACTTGTTGGGTGTGTTTGTGGGATGTGCTGATGGGATGGCCTTAAACAAATAGCTTGGAGGCAGTTGTTCATCTTGAATGGTGTTAGAATGAT